>JAZHYW010042224.1:0-13552 GCA_037355805.1 Ixodes ricinus | reverse complement strand
TTGAATTTACAATTTTTGTCCTCAACGTGTTTTTCAAACTGAAAGTCTCTACTGGCAACAACGAAAAAGTGACGTCAGCGGAAGTGCAGGGGTTCACTCTTTGGACTGTAGAATTTGTTCCCAACTGATTCGAAGCAGTTTCATGGTGTCAAATGAATGCTTTGAAGCTCGCTCCAGTCCCCGCGCTCCAGCACGGAACAAATGACTGGCATATTCTATTTTTTAGACTGCTCGCTCGACTGGCAAGCCTGCCTTCCACTGACGTCGCGGCACTGAAAAGTACGGGTATATTTGAATGTTGGTTTTTGCATCATTTTCATTTGCCGATTTCGCAATAACTATTACGAATTTTGCGATACTAAATAGCATACCGGAAAGGGTAAAGGCCGGGGAGTCAGAAAATATAGTTAGTTGAGGTAGCTCAAAAATCGCCGGAGTACCGCTAAGGGTGAACAGAGCATAGGCCACGCAAGGCAGGCTTGCACGGTGAAGGAGGAGGCGATGCGAACGGGACCCGATAACGCCATCGCGTTTTTAATTGGCCATCGCGCCTGGGCCTCGCGCCAAAAGAACGAAATATCACTCCCGCATCAAACCAGTTCTTTGTTTTTTCTGCTATTTGAATCAGTGTGTCGAGTTAGTACATTCTATTTTCCTTCGCCAATAAACAAAAACGCATGTTGTTTAAGCAACGTTTGAGTATAGTTTTCTCGCCTAAATATATGAATGTATTAAGAATGGTGCTGCTGTTCGGGCAGTAGCGTGCGACACCTATCATGCGGAAGCTTGAATAGGCTAGACTTATCCTGGCTAAAGGGCGCGACACCCACAGAGTTTCCAGAATGTCCCGCAGCGCTCAACGGTGGCACTGGCGTTTCCAGAAATGTCCATTAACACCACAGCTAGAGCAGCCGACATGCTAATCAAACTACTGGCGAATGTTACGTGCGCAAAGCGTCTAATATCAAAACTAAAAAGAGCCCCAGCAAAGCGAAACACCCCACCAATATAACGTTTACAGTTCACCAAAGACATAAAAATGGCAACATCCTCCGTTGTTTTCAAGATTTCGTCTTTAAGTGGGTACTATCATATGTGTCATTGCCGCCGTACCTTTATTGTGATGACCTTCAAAAGGTTAAGAGGAACATATCATAGTGTGAAGCCGCCTACTTGCCTCGAACATGGAGAGGCTGTCCGATGTCTTTGCCAGGAAACACTGCGAGTAGTTGGTCCACGTCTGGCCATGCAGAGGGCTGAGGTACCAGGTGCCGTTCTCCGTGCACAGCTTGCTCGCAGTCCCTGTACCGACCACCCGTTGTAGGAAGGCCGTCGCCATCATTCCTTGCAAGCAATGAATCACGAGTTCACTGTCGAAGACCGCAAGTAATGTGGCGGGCGAGGATGGGTAGCGCGGTGTTATTTTAAACAAACTGGGACCTTTTTGTGCATACAACAAATATAAGCGACCACGTTCCTGAGGCAATTATAATTCCAAGCAGCAACCTCAGAAACATGCAGAAAATGTTTTTCTCCAATAAATAAATGATTTTTGTGTCATAAGCTTTTTAGTCACGGCGAAGTATAAAGGAGCAGCGTTACGAGATAAAGCGCAAAATATTTGCTTTATTTTTCTTAGGTTGTGTATTAAGTATTTTTTTAGTTAAGATATTGCAAAAAGAGATAAGTTTCCTCTTATGAAGATATATTATTTTAGTTAATTCATGATTTAAAAACAGATACTTCTACGTGCTGTTGAGGTGCGGATTCAGTCTGTCAAATGCTTCGCGAGACCAAGTATTGCTTAAAGAATACATACAAAAAGTCGCGATAGAGGCAACAGGTTTGTGTTGATCGCGGCAATCTCAGATGTCCGGAATATCGCCAAATGAAGTTTATAAAGCGAAGACACTCCAAACTCTGATGTCTCGTTAGATGAAAAGCTTTTTGAAGTTGTTTTCCTTTTCTAGTTACGGAAAGGCTATTTTAGCCTAAGTTATTAAAGCGACCAAATAGCACCAATGAAAGTATTTTTACGCTTAAAAAACTGCTATTAATATATTGAAGGAGCACTATATGATTTTATGTCACACGTGCCAAAAAATATATGAAAATATAAATTACCCATATGGGGCAGTAATCTACTTATTACGACCTTAAACTCGAGCGGTGATGTCTACAGTAGCCGACAACGCAATCGCGAAGAAAATCAATTATTTTTCCAAGCCGTAATATTTTTTTAAATTTATTATTATTATTTTTATTATTAAATAACTTTATTTTTCATTTTGATACATAAATGGAGGAAACAAGGAAAAAAAGCTGTGAGAACAGCTTGACAGAGCCCCTTGCTCCCTTCTAGTGGCATATACAGAAGTCAAAACAAAGCAACCGCGAACAACACTGAGAAAAACTGACATTACAAAGTAAAATACAAAAATCAAACAGGTCTCATAAATCGATTCATTCGTTTTCGCCCCACATTAGTTCAGTTCGTAATTCCTGAATTGCAATAGAAATAATATCAATGTTATTTTTATTAGGCTGTTCAATATAGTAGGAAGTGTGTATTCCAGTGATTGCATTGAATAGTTGTTATGACACAATGGCACAGTCCAATGTTCCGCCGACCGAGTTGGGTAGGAAGTTGCATGTTCTCTTAGCTCCGCAAGATTTACTAAACTATCCCTATTTCTTTTATTTTCTAACTTGAAACTGATCACGAGTCTGTACTTACACATTTTGTAAACAGGAAGTATACTATTTTTTATGAACAATCCCTGGGTGCTAGAGTCATAAGCATTCTCAATGAGACGTACATATATTTTTTTGCAGTAGGAGTATTTTTTGGAGATTTGTGCGGGTGGTTGTGCCCCAAACTAGATAACAATAATTCAGGTGAGAAAGAAATAAAGTCTGGTATAAAAGAAACGTAACATTTCTCGGTAGAATAAAACGGTTACGAGAGACTAGTCCAATGACCTTTGACAACCTAGTGCGTAAATCATTTACATGATTATCCCAAGATAAGTACTGATTGAAAACTACACCTAAACTCTTAAAGTTATCTACAATATCTATATACTTTGCATTTAGGACAAGGGTCTTGGTTGTAGAAACATTTTTGTTTTTAGGCCGAAAGATGATTGCCTTCGTTTTACTCGCATCGATGTTTAGCGCGTTATCCGATGACCATTTTTGCAACGCTGTTAGGGTCACGTTTGCGCAGCTGATAAGCTCATCGCCAGTCTCGCCAGAAAAGAAGAGGCTCGTGTCATCCGCGTATATTACGAATTTAGTCAGTGGATTTATGTTTACAATATCATTAATGTATATCCCTATTGAAAAATCCGGTGCAAAACTTCCAGTGGCATCTCGGTGGAAAACGGGCTACTCTCCACTCATTGTCACCAGAAACCAGCGCGAAGCTTACCAGTTTTTCGCGGAAGACATTGCCGGCCGCCACTTTCAGTTACCAGATTCCGGTGTACGTTTATCGGAGCCACTCTTGGCTGAAATCCGGGCAAAAACTTCCCGTGACATTCAGTGGAAACGGGTTAATTTCCACCTCACGCTCACCAGAAACCAGCGTCGTTTACCACTCTGTGGTGGGTAACATTATTACCGGAAGATAACGCCGCTGGAAAGTAGTGCTACAGAACCATTTTCGATTACCTGCTCGCGGTGGAATCCTACCGGAAGTCACTCTCGTTTGCCAGACACCGAACTTCACTGGTAGCCGACGTAAAGGGGAACGGCTAAAGGCAAGGAAGCCAAGAGCCGAGCAGGGGGACTTGCCGAGTTTGTAATGGTGGCCGCCAATGCAGCGGCATTCTCGTGAGTGCGTGTTTTAGCTCGAGACGACGTTGCAATCCCGCAAGAAGTGCGGTAGCAGCGAACCTGTTTTGACGATCCAAAAAGGTGAGCAGCGATCACCGGCAACTTGCTATTTGCGACAGGCAAAAGCCGGGGCAGAGCAGGTACGAGACCACTCGGGCGGCATTCTCGCGAGTGCGAGTTTTAGCTTCGGGACGACGTTGCGACCCTCAAGAAGTGCGCTGCACAACGGTTTTGACGATCCAGAAAGCGTGGGCACTTTCACCCGTTTTCATTCGAAACCAGTTTACCCGCAGTCTGTGCGAGATTGTTTGCCGCGAAACAGATTTTAAGCGGTAACTTCATCGGCATCGGGTTTCCAGATTCTCGCTGGAATGTCACCGCCAGCCACTTTCGATTCCCAGACGACCCGGTTTTAATCTTACCCGAAGCGGGCGACTTGCTTCCCGGTTACCGAACTCCCACTCAAAGCCGACATGAGGGGAGGGGAAGCCGGAGGCGAGCCGGGGACTGGCGTTCCTTGGTGCCTCGCACCAAGGACGAGTCCCCACGCACTTCTCTCTCCCTCGCATTGGGTCGTGGGGAAATGCGAGAAGGTCGTCTTGCTGACTTTTGTTTATTTTTTTTTTTTTTTAGAGAAACCGGCTTTGTTTGTCAACGAGCAACGGCCGGCCAGGAACGAACGCTCAGTCTCGATTCTCGTTCCATGTGTGCGACCTGTATCTTCCAGAGCAGCTGGGTGTGCAGATGAAAAGAAAATATCTTAGTGACCTGTTTCTTACGCTCTCTTGTCCGTCCGGCTTCAGAAGCATCCAGCGAGCGAAAAATCCTGTGCCCAAGATTTCTCAACGTCGGCGGATGTCTCGTTTCGCGCGTTCGTGGTTTTCGCTAAGCGTGCTACTGACGCCGGGTGCACCCGCGGCGACGACATCAGGGACGACATCGTGATCTGTGCCCGTGATTTCTCAACGGCGGCGGATGTTCGTTCCGCGCGGTCGTGGTTTTCGCTACAGCGTGCTACTGACGCCATGGGGCACCCCGCGGCGGCGGCATCAGGGACGACATCGTGATTTGTGCCCGTGATTTCTCAACGGCGGCGGATGTCTGTTTCGCGCGTTTGTGTTTTCGCTAAACGTGCTACTGAGATCATACGTGTGTGTGTCCGTGTGGTGCACCTGCGCGGTTTTATTACCGTACGTCTAGGAATTTACCCAGCGGCATTATAAGTACCTTGAAAGATATATTTTGCGACAAAGAACTCGGTTGTTCCTATTTGGTCTGATTGCTTTTGCTCTACAGCTGTGCAAATTGTTTCACTGGTATCGACCCAGTAAATAGAGTAGGAACCTTCAGGTCTCTGTGGACTTGACCACTTTTATTGTTACCGAATCGTCCAGCATCTAGTAAACATGCACCAACCACGGTTCACAGGCTTCCTCCTAAATGGCTTCCGTTGACTTCCGAAAAAAGAAAGAAAAACACTCTGAATTCCGGCCAATCTTCAACAGTTTGCCAGAGTCTTTGCTGAACATATCATCCTTTCGTGCTAAAACGGAATGTAAGAGAATAGGTGCCTCACGCTCGCGCAATAATGATTATATAATTACTTAGTGCGTATTCGCGTTGCCCACATTCCTACGTTATTGTTGTTTGTTTGTTTTGTTTCTCTAGTGTTCATTGTGTCACGGCATTTTATTGGCTGCCTGGTCTCACATACAAGCATCTTTGCTTTCGTGGGCCAACACGCACACATGTATTCTTTCGAAGATAATAAAGATATTATTATATGGTGATCTTCTGGTAAATTGTGGCTTTACTGGAAGCGAAAAGAGTCCCATAATTCAGCGAAACAGACTTTTACTGGAAATAAACTTCCGGCAGAAATCCGTGACATTCGCAAAAGCCGGTAACGTTCCTGCAAACCAACCGGTGACATTCCAGTAAAACATCCGGCGACATTCCGGTAAACTACGGCTTTGCTGGACGTGAAAACAGTCCCATAATCCAGTAAAATAGACTTTACTGGAAATGACATTCCAGTAAAAAATATTTTCCATATGGATATTAAAACAGTAACGGTCCTAATATGCTTCCTTGTCGCACACCGGATATAATTGCCTTGTTGAAGACGGAATCCATTAAGATGAACGAACTGCTGACGGTGACCTAAATATGATTTAAGCAAGAGAAGTGCTTGACCTCGAATTCCGTAAATATCGAGCTTTTCTAGCAGTAAATTGTGATTTATATAATCAAACGCCTTTGTAAAATCTACAAAAATGCCAAGGGCCAATTTCTTACTTTCGAAACTCCGTAAAATAAATTATTTTTGTTCAAGCAATGCAAGTTCCGTTGATCGATTTTTTCGAAAGCCGAACTGAGCATTAGTAATTATTTGGTGCTTATCTAAAAACTGAGATACTCGAATATGTATGATTTTTTCTAAGCCCTTTGAGAATACTGGAAGGACAGAGATAGGTCTGTAATTGCTTATGTTATTCTTATCTCCCTTTTTGTACAGCACAGACACTTTAGCTTTTTGCATGAGTTGCGGAAATACACCGATTGAAAGACACAAGTTAAAAATATGAGTAATACAGGGAGTAATCAAAGGTAAAACATACTTGACTGGCCTAATCTGCATATCATCCGCATCACAACTGTGACTGTTATTTAATTCCATAAAAACCGTAAACACCTCTGCGTCAGTGACTGGACGTAAAAAAATAGAGTCGCGGTTTCTAAACGTAACATTTTTACACGCGTCGCCGCTATAACTACGTTGAGGTAAATTTATGAAATAGTCATTAAATATATCTGCTAAAGATATGCCAGTTAACTTGACGCCGGCAGAAGAAATGCTTTCTATGTCATTGGAGCGCTTACCACGCCCGATAACCGCGTTTAAATTTTTCCACATAAGGTCACTGCGGCCTGCTGAAGATCTAAAAGATTCATGATGGTAACGTTCCCTGGCCTTTTTCAAGTCCTTAGTTATTTGATTACGATAATTTTTAAATGTCCTGAGGTCATTGGGATCTCTAGTCTTCGTAAACTTTTTGTAGAGAGCGTTTTTAATATTTATTCTTCCGAGTAAGTCAACCGTTACCCAAGGTTTCCGAATCCGCTTTTTTACTTTAATTAGTTTGTATGGAAAATGGACACTGTAAAGGCTTTTAAAGCGCTCCAAAAATAAACTGTACGCCTCATTGGGGTCTCCATTTTCGAAAACATCATCCCAGTTTGTGTTAGCTACATTCTGCGCAAACCTTTCCAAACCGTCCGGCGTAATACACTGAACAGACACAGAAGACACTGGCACTTGTTTCTTTATACAGCTGGTTTTAACACACATAAATATGGGAAGATGATCGCTAAGGTCGTAACTTATTACTCCAGACCTTACATTGCTTTCCTCATAATTTGTAATGAACAAGTCGATCAACGTTTCTGAAGTAACATTTACCCTAGTTGGTAAACTGATTACGCTCTGACAACCATTTATGATTATTAAGTTCTCTAGTTCTCTTTTTGAAACACTATTATTTAGCATGTTCACGTTAAAATCACCACCACATATAATGTTGAGTTTATTTACATTAGTAAACTCAAAAAGAGCACCTAAAAATTCCAAACAGGGAGCCAAAACGCCATTGGGAGGTCGATAAATGACAGAGACAATACCGTGCTTAGTTTGCAGTGACAAAGCTTCATAATCCTTAGTGATTACGCTAAACTTCGGCAATAATTCGCACTCGATGTTTTCCTTAATCAAAATTGACACACCTCCCCCTCGGCCTTCAGTGCGATTGAGAAAAAAAGATTCGTATAGCGGTAGCCTAAAAACGTCAGTATACTCCGTGTACCAGGTCTCGGAAAACATGATAATGTCAAAATCAACGAATTCAGCAAAAAAACACTCAAGATCAACACTTTTATTTTTAGCTGATCGAATATTAACATGCAGACAACGAGTCGAGGAAGAAAATTATTTTCCTATACATGTTTCAAACTGTGACGGTAATACATAATCTGAGACTGCCATGATAGAAAAATAAACACAACTTAAAGATTCAAAGTGGATTTAGTGCCAGCACTTAGTTTAAGTTCAACAAGTCATTTTCACTCCTTACAGGAGTAGCACGGTCACCGGCTTTCCTCCTTACAAAAATCTTCCCATTTCGGTGCCACACAAACTGATAGTTATGCTCCCTTGCCCACTCCTTTGTG
The DNA here is from genome assembly GCA_037355805.1 of Ixodes ricinus. Classification (NCBI taxonomy): domain Eukaryota; kingdom Metazoa; phylum Arthropoda; class Arachnida; order Ixodida; family Ixodidae; genus Ixodes; species Ixodes ricinus. Next base: position 5,485 of record JAZHYW010042224.1, on the reverse strand, counting down.
GTCCACAGGAGAACCTTGTCCTGTCGAGTCATGTTTTCAAGAAGATACTCGCTATCTTGAGGCCGTTTTAGGTTACGTCTTTGATCGAACCAGTGATCGCGAGTTTGTTGTTGCGCAAAGCGCACAATGATTCCAGGGATTTTTTCAGGCCTGGAAGAAAGCCTGTGCATCGAAGCTATGTCAGACGGGGTCAACGTTGGGACGCCTAGCTTGACAGCTACTTGGTTCACCAGAGACAGCAGGTCTTCGTTTTCAGCCTGTCGGACACCGTGAATTTCCAAATTTTGTTTCCTACTACGCCATTCCAGCTGATTCAAATCCTGTTTTACTTCTGCTAGTTGCCTATCATTTCCGGCGTTCTCGATTTTTTGCACGCGTTTCTTTAAACTTTTTATGTCGTTGTCTTGTTGTCGAACATGCTCCAGCAATTCATCGTACTTGTCCGACATGGTTTGAACGGAGACCTCAATGCCGTCGACAGTTTCTTTCATACTCAGTAGGCTGTTAAGTTTTTTATTCATGCATGTCAGCATAGCGACCACGTCAATTTCGGTGTCTTTTTTTGCTTTGACACTTTGACCGCTTCGCGTTTTTGACGTACTACATGTTTCGCACCGCCATGACTTCTGGAATTTTTCATCTTTTGATTTGAAAGTCGATTCCGCGATCCCGGAACAAGTGCCAAAATGATACGTGAATTTACATTCCGTACACGTTACATCAGCGACATCGTCTGATAACGGTTCAAGACACTTGAGGCAAATGTCCTCGCCCTGGTCACTCATCTTAAAGCACAAGGCGCACTCAACAAAAGTGACAGCAGTATCGGCAGCAGCAGCAGCAACGGCGGGAAAGTACAAATTAACCGTTTTGCATAAACAAAACAAAAAACAATGCTAGTTAAGTACGTGGAACTTTCTAAAAAAATGCTCCAAGATCTCAGGCGCTGTGTTTTATTGGCTGTTTCCCGAAACCCTTAAACAAAAATATTAGTATTTTTGTCTTAGTGTTTTGTATTTCCCTACCCGCTTGCAATCGCGCTTTCCGTTAATGCAACCCCATTTTCCGTAGAAAAAAGAAAGTGGCTATGCGGTTAACCTTGGTTGCAGTTTGCTTATTTTCTTTGCATCTTGATACGAGTTTTAGCGTCTTATAGAATAAAAGCGCGTGTTCGTCGTTTTTTCGCTTTTATTTTATAGAATAAATCATCAACTAGCCCATGTGCATGCCCTTATTTAGAGTCGTATTTCAATTGGACGAGCACTGTTGACACGTCAAAACTCAATGAGTACGATCAAAAAGGTTCTTGAACAGCACAGACACCCCTGACTTACGTTTCCACAGAAGGTGTCTTCCCAAAGGCCATTCTGGCCAACAGTTGTCTGATTGTTCAAGCTTATGTCCCCCGTGATTAGCAAAACCGCTATCAGAATACGAGTGAATTTGCAATGTATTCAACGAGAACATGTTTTCATACTCCTAAAGTTCAATGTTAACATATAAATTATATCACCTAATTGGTGCCCATCGTGAGCACGCACACCATGCCGAATATTCTTTTATAACCACAGAGCTTTGATATAGACATGGAAGCTACCACAGACCACGTTTTCTAGCTAACTGTGACACCCTTTCCACCAGCTGATGCCATTATCTCTTTCACCGATTACTGAGATTATTATTATGCAAAACAACCTGATTCAGCCAAGAAAAAAGATGGGCGCTACACGTAGAAGGCGTATATTTAATAAAATCTTTCGACATTTCAAGCCGGAACTACTATATAAAAGAAGTCAGCGGTATTGTAAAGCGCAGTTATTTTCATTTGGTTTTAGGGGTAACGAGCAAAATGGGGCCGGTTTAGAATAGCGCACGCTGTGCTTTATGCGCGCAGCACAGCGTCGTCGCCACTGCGCATGCTCCGAACGCAAACCAGGTTTTGCGCTTTGCGTGCGCAATTTTAGCGTGCGCTGGCTTCTCGGAGATATGCGGTGCGCACAAAGAGTCTTTGCGCCTCTGCCAAGGAGTGATTCGTGGACAGAAGTTGCCAAAGCCATGACGAGCGGTAGTTAAAAATGGCGGCTTCCAGGATTATGCGCGTGCGGCTGCTTTGGCGGCGTTGTGAGTGCGACGTCGGTGGCATCCTCAAGGACTCGGATTTTCTATACGGGACGACATTCAGCGCTCGGTATGAAGCTGCTGATCAACGGCGACTCGGATGCTTGTGATTGCAGCGAACATTTCTCGGCGAAGGTGTCGACGTAGCGAAGGTCAGTACCTGACACCTTCTGCCGAGGATGACGCTAAGGACACGACCGGTCAACCGGGGCTCGCGTCGCATCTCTACATGCCAAAAAAGAACAAATCTAAAAATGCTACTCTGGACCAAAAAAACTTGTTTTTTTCTTTGGGTTACAGCATTTTGTGCGTAAATGAAAATTGTGAGTGCATCTTGGTGGCGTCGCAATCGCGAGATGCTTGGGATGTTGCAGTCGCTGAATGGTAGAAACGCTATTCTAAAACTCTCAAGCGTCGCGGGTATCGCGGTTACAAGCGCCGAATTTAGCGCTAGCGTGAGCTAAAATTGGAACGCTATTCTGAAGCTCCCTAATAACGGTATCAAAAACCGAGAGTGAGAAATGTTTGGAATGAATACCGGAGAGAGTGATTATCAATGCAATTATTTTAACACTAACATGAAACATTTTCGAAGGCTGCAGAGCTAAAACAACAGCGCAAGAAACGATCCAAAATATAGCATTAGGCTGGAAATTAGAGAAGATGCAAGCGACCTGGTGAAATTTAAGGCATAGTAAATCCCGAGACGTCTCGGGTTTTACAATGTAGCATACCCTATTGAAAAATATTTTTTACCGGAATGTCATTTCGCAGTAAAAGCTCTATTTTACTGGATTATGGGACTGTTTCTCACTTCCAATAAAGCCGCTGCAGATTACCGGAATGCTCGCCAGACTTTTACTGACCGGTCGCCATTACTCACTGGAATGTTACCGGCTTTTTACCCGAATGTCACCGGATTTCTCACCGAAGCTTATTTCCAGCAAAAATATATTTTACTCGATTATGCGACTCTTTTCGCTCTCCGGTAAAGCCACAATTTACCAAAAGATTACCATGTAATAACATCTTTATTATCTTCGAAAAAATACATGTGTGCGAGCAGGCCCACGAAAGCAAAGATGCTTGTAAGTGTATGTACCAGGCAGCCATTAAAATACCGTGGCACAGTGAACACTAGAGAAACAAGACAAACAAACAACAATAACGTAGGAATGTGGGCAAAAACAAATACGAACTAAGTAATGATATAATTATTAATGCGCGAGCGCGAGGCACCCTTCTCTTCCATTCCGTTTTACAGCACGAAAGGATGATATGTTCCAGCAAAGACTCTGCAAACTGCTGTTGAAGATTGGCCGGGAATTCATATGCGTTTTTCTTTCTTTCTTCGGAAGTCAACGGAAGCCATTTAGGAGGAAAAGCCCTGGGAACCGTGGGCGTGCGTGTTTACCGGTGATGCTGGACGATTCGGTAACAAGAAGAAAGTGGTTAGTCCACTCGAGTACCTGAAGGTTCTATGCATCTCATTTAACCGGGTCGATACCAGTGAAACAATTTGCGCTAGCTGTAGACATAAGCAATCGGGACCAAACAGGAACAAACGAGTTCTTTGTCGCAAAAGATATCTTTCAAGGTACTTACAATGCCGCTGGGTGAATTCCTAGACGTACGGTAATTAAACCGCGCAGGTGCACCACACGGACACACACACGGGCGATCTCAGTAGCACGTTTAGCGAAAACCACGAACGCGCGAAACGAACATCCGCCGCCGTTGAGAAATCCCGGGCACACTTCGCGCAAAGTCGTCCCTGATGCCGCCGCCGCTGCGGTGCACCATGGCGTCAGTAGTACGCTTAGCGAAAACCACGACCACGCGGAACGAACATCCGCCGCCGTTGAGAAATCCCGGGCAACAATCAGGATGTCTTCCCTGATGCCGCCGCCGCGGGTGCACCCGGCGGTCAGGTAGCACGCTTTAGTTGAGGTGTCCACGAACGCGCGAAATCGAACATCCGCCGACGTTGAGGAAATTCGGGCACAGTCTTTCTCGCCTCGCTCGATGCTTCTGAAGCCGGACGGCATAAAGAGGCGTAAGAAGCAGGTCACTGAAAGATATTTTCTTTCATCGCCTGCACACCCAGCCGTCTCCGGAAGATACAGTAGTCGCACATGCATGGAACGAGAACTCCGAGACCGAGCGCCTCGTTCCTGGCCAGCCATTGCCCGTTGACGGACAAAAGAAGCCAGGTTTCTTAAAAAAAAAAAGAAGGCAGCAAACGACCTTCTTCGCATTTTCTCCCCACGACTCATCGCAATGCGTGGCGGGAGTAGAGGGTGCGGTGGGGACTCGTCCTTGGAGCGAGGCACTAAGGACGCACACTCCCCGGCCTCGCCCTCGGCCTCCCCTCCCCCTCGTGCCGGCCGGAGCTTTGAGGCTTCGGCAAACAGGAAGCGAGTCACCCGTTTCGGTGCAAGACTGGAACCGGGCCGCCTTGGGAACTCGAAAGTGGCTGGCGGTGACATTCCAGCGAAATCTGGAAACCCGATGCCGATGAAATGGCGGCAAAAATCTGCTTCAGCCGGCAAACAATCTCGCACAGACTGCAGGTAAACTGGTTCGTTGAAACGTAAAACGGCGAGCGCCCACCTTTTGGATCGTCAAAAACAGTTCGCTTACGCACTTCTTGAGGATTGCAACGTCGTCCCGAGCTAAAAACTCGCACTCACGAGAATGCCGCCCGAGTGGTCTCGTACCTGCTCTGCCCCGACCTTTGCCTGTCGCAAATAGCAAGCTGCCGGTGATCAAGCCGCTCACCTTTTTGGATCGTCAAAACTGTTCGCTACACGCACTTCTTGCAGGATTGCAACGTCGTCTCGAGCTCAAACACGCACTCACGAGAATGCTACCGCATTGGCGGGCCACCATTACAAACTCAGCTAGCCCCCTGCTCGTCTTGGCTTCCGTGCCTTTAGCCGTTCCCTTTCGTCGGCTACCAGTGAAGTTCAGCGCTGGCAAAATCAGGAGTGGCTTCCGGTAGGATTCCAGCTGACGGGTAATCGAAAATGAGAACGGTGCGCACCTTTCAGCGAAAAGTATCGCTTCCAGCAGCTTATTGCCACTGCACAGACTGGCAAACGACGCTGGTTTCTGGTGAAAATGAGTGAAATTCAACCCGTTTCCACTGAACGTCACGGGCAGTTTATTGCCGGATTTTAACTCGAGAGTGACTCCGGTAAAAACGTACACCGGAATCTGGCAACTGAAAGTGGCGGCCGGTGGATGTTTCCACCAGAAAACTGGTGGTAAATCTGCTGCTGGTTTCTGGTGAAAATGAGTGGAAATTAAACCCGTTTCCACCGAATGCCTACCGGAAGTGCTTGCCGGATTTTTCAAATAGGGT
>JAZHYW010042222.1:0-12571 GCA_037355805.1 Ixodes ricinus | reverse complement strand
TACATGTATTGCTGAGCCTTGCCGCTTGCGGCGTCAATGCGTGACAGTCAAGCGAGTAATATCGAAGGAGTGTACGCCATGCGGCATATACAGAGCTTACCTGTAACGCCATTCGCGGCAATGCCGGGATTTTATGTCCATGAGCGTTCTGCTTCGCCGTGTTATTTTACACCACCAAAGTCGGGGCTTGAGGGAACGAGCAAGTAGGAATAACCGTCAGAAGACAGCAATGACGTCATCTCCCAGATTATGCCCTACCCAATGTCTGCAAAGACCGGCGGTCTCGATGGTGTGCACTGCACGTTGGAGCTGAGACTCCAGCAAACGCCTCAACCACGGGAGATCGAGGTCGCCGCTTTGGAGCCCGACTCCGAATAACGATCGAGCGTCTCGCGCAGTAAATGCACGCCTCAAAGCCAGAGCGCGCGCTACTGCGATTGTAGCTTTGGCTGCAGTCTCACCTTATGAGCATTCTCCTCACGTCACATTCACAGCCTAGTAACTCCGCGAGAGAGTCATACAGCCGCGAATTGGCGCTGTTTAGTTCCGCGACGTGACGGTATTCCAACGGAGCATCACAGACCGCCACCAGACGGAATTTGAACGGTTCAATAGCCTTAAAATAAGTTTTTTTTTTTTGCTTGCTTGTCTGAGTAGCATAGTCTCAGGCTAGCAGTTACTTGCAGCCGGAACAACACGGACCACATTTAAACAAAGAGAGATTCCATGTTGTGCCAGCCGCCGAGAAACATTAGCCCAGACCAGCGTGTCTGGGCTGCAGGCAAATAAGTCAAGAAACGCTAGTTTTGAAAACGAATGAACAGATTTCAAAACTGTGTCTGGTGGCGGTTTCTGAAGCTCCTTTGGAATGCCGTCATGCCACGAGTTCTAAGAAGCAGGCGCCAGTTCTGGCAGTGGGGCTTTCTAAAGGGGCTTTAGGGCTCTCTCGTGAAGTTACTGAGTCCTAGACTAGCGACTTGGCGGAGAACGCCCATAAGCTGGTGACTGCTGCGAAGGCTACAAGCGCGAGCCAGCCCGCGCTCCTGGCTTTGAGAGATCCATTTTTAGCACGAGCGCTCGATAGTTCTGCCACGGCCACTGATCCCCTGTTGGTGCGGCCTGCCGATTTTTTCTGAAAACAAAAGAGCGCGCGTGAAAGGAGAACAGAGAGCAGGAACAAGCAGCATAGAGTTGGCCAATCATTGCACGCAACGGCTGGCAATGGTCATTAGGCTGCGGTTAGGCAGTGGCCAGAGACTGGCCGGCGACTGGCCTTTATCCGGCCATTGGCCATACGGCCACTGGCCCTCAGCCATCGGCTCAAGCATTGGCCAATGAATGGTTAGCTTCCTGCCACTGGCCAAAAGACCATCGCCAGACATTGGCCGTTGCTTGGCCAAAACTGTGCTGCTTGGACTTCTCCCGATCCGCACGCGGGGCGCTGGACATCAATGAGCGGTGTGAGTGGTCTTGTGAGCTGAAAGCTAGAGAAGGGCGCCCAACACGCCTGCTTCGCGACCCCGATAAAATACCTGCCGTCGTCACTTCGCCGATACCCGAGGCGCTGCCGCGGCTGCAGAAGGCCGCAAAACTCGCTTGCCCCCTAGCTTTGCACCGCTTTGCGCGGAGAAAATATCGTAGCTGGCCTGTGCTCGAGTGTGTTGTTTGTGTTTTCGATCGCTTTTTAGCGTTATATAGATTTGGTGGCGATATGCCACTGATGGACGAGAAAGAAGAAGAGACGAAGACGTTCTGACTCGACCTTCAACAGCGAGCCGGTTGAGGCTCTTCAGTTACTTCGCCAATTCAACGGTGGTAACGACTGAGTTGATGCCAGCACCGCAGTTTTCACGGCGGAAACGTCGCCTGCTGGCTGATTCGTTGGCATAACCGCAACCTGATTCAGGCGTCCGGCGCCCAGCTTTCGAAACAGTGTCAGGTACACCGATCACGTTTCTTGAAACAGTCTCAATTTTCGGCGTGCATGCCAGCATTTGGAGGCTGCTGGCAGTGGAAGTGCGCCTCTAGTTCTGAGTGTTAGATGGCGATGAATGTAGCAGCTCCACCTAGCGAAACAGAAACCTGCAGCTCCTGAGGCAGCTGTTGATGCGCTTTGCAAATTCAGTACTTGACGAAGCAAAGTAAGTCCCTTCCAACTTGAATTCGCACCGCTGATCTTACATGGCTTTCGCTTTGCGAACAATAGCTGACCATTCTAGCTGTAGAAATTGTCGTAGTTTCCCAGCAATATTGAAAGTTCAGCCAGCAAAGCAATAGAAACGTCCGAACGAGCGATCAGAAGTGTGTAGAACCCGCAACCTGTAGTGACGTGTCCCGAATGCAAGCTGCAACTTAAGGTAACATGCATCACGCGACGAGACATCGTTCGGGTTTAGCTTAACCAAGGAGGCCCGGCTATCCACGACCTGCCGTCTGATCTGTGCATCCGCCTGCACCTTCGCAAGAGGGTTCTATGTCAGTCAGAGATTCGTCGTTGTGGACGGATTTGCAGATCCTCTCGGCGCCTGTGCTTCCATAACTTATGGACCGTCTCGACGTGGTGTAACTAACTGCGAGTAGGTGTAGCAGGAATGGGCAACTCATTCCAATCCAATTCCATTCCGGGAATTATAATTTTCGATAACTCAATTCTTCAACTCCTAGGATTGGGGACACTGGGCCCATCCCACTCCTGAATGAAGCTGAATCGTTCCATTCCATTCCTCTAATTCCTAAACGTAAAAGTTGGCACTTGACAGCTACATTGTGCAATGTTTACCGGCATAAGCAGCATAAAGTCGACATTGTCAAACGCATAGCAATTGCAAAAAAATGCTAAATACCTCAAAAAAGGACTGATCTTACTATGCCCACGGTGCTGGATTGCCTGGGGTGACTCAAAGTGTCCTCAGCGGTCCATTGCAAGGTGAAACAAGGTATGCAGAGACTAAAGTCAAAGGAAATAAGCGGGAATCCGCTAGCTTTCTTGTAACCCTGACCCACTTGAATGTAAAACATATAACACAGACAACAAGCATTGGAACAAAGACCAAGTAAAAGGCGGATTTACACGTAAAAATGCAGTATAAAACAAGCGTCAGAGCAAAGCGCAAGAGGAGAAGTGAGAAGTAAGTCTGGCTTTGTTTTAACGCCGAAGCAAACCCAGATTTCGCACTCAAGGAGCGAGCGAAGGAACGAGGAAGGCAGCGGGGTTGGCCGCCTGCTAAACAACGCTCCTCGAACTATAACAATAACTGATCATCTTTCTGTGGCGGCGCGCAAGTCAACGAGTTATCAAAGCTCTGCGAGTTATGAGTCGCCCCCACTAACAGATCTGTCTGTGCGCGCGTGCATACTCCATGCCGTCGAAAAAAGCAGCAAGACAAAAAGCACCATGAGGAGCCGTGCATGGCGGTTTATTTCTTTGCCGATTCCTTCGTTTCTTTTGCTTGTGCTTGGTTTGTTTCGCTCTCGTGTAACGCCAGTGAGGCCGAAGCCCGTCGTGCTGCGCGTCCGCGAAAGGCGCCACCACCACTCTCCCCCCCTCCCTCCCCCCCTTGGTCTTTGCTCTGACCATGCTCTGACGCTTGTTTTTTTTTTTTTTTGTATTGCTAGCAGTTTCCCGCGCATTTCTTTTTTCTGAGCAACTGACTCGCTGACTGGCTCCGTTTAGCTGAACAACCCCCCCCCCCCCCCCCCCCAAGAAAAAAAAAATAAAATAAAGAACCGGGCTCATTCCATTCCCATTCCATTCCGGGCAAAAGGCATCTAATTCCATTCCCATTCCATTCCTCTCAACGTTGCCACCATTCCATTCCCATTCCATTCCGTCGTAAAATACGGAATGATTCCGGAATCATTCCAACTCCGGAGTGGCAACTCCGCAACACTCGCGGAGACCCGTACCACAGGGAAGAGCTTCATGAGATCTTCTCAGAAGTCCTCACACCTCTTTTGGCAAACCGGGCTGGTGACCTAGACAGCTCTCTAGAGAATATATTGAGGCTTTCACGGAAGCCTCTTTCTGGAAAGGTACCTGCTTGTGAACAATATGACTCCCTTTATCTATTTGTGAACAATAAAGTTTATATTGCTGAAGTTATGAACAAGAAATCCCTTCCTTATTGTCCTTCACAGATAAGTAACAGGTAGTTCGAGCTGCATAGTTTTGCTTAAAACCGGAAATCATACGGCCTAGCTATATCCAACAATAACCTATATTACAGCGGTAATAGAAACGTGGCACTCACTGGAACACGAAAACGACAAGTCAGCTCATACTGCCAGCTGAATGCGACTTAACGCGCAGTCCGCAGCTGAGTGAGCTCCTCGCAGAAAGAATTGTGTGCTTTTATTCCACACAGATTTGCCACATCATTTATGCAATCTGGCACCCAGTTTCAATTGAGACTTTCCGCTTCACGAAAAACACCTAAATAGCCACACCGGCCCGGGCCGGGCCGGTGTGGTTCTTCTGCCGATAACGAGCGCCACGGCTGGCGCTGTGGGTTAAAGTAGAACTATCGCTCTCACCGGCGGAGTGAGGCATACGGCAGGCCGCTCCTAAGGGGGGATAGAGTGGCCGTGGTTCTGCGGTACTATCCCTTCAAAGCTGCGACCTGTGGCCTCGCGGTTGTGGCATGGGCTCCAGTCTCAGCAATATCAAGGCGAAATCACGCGCAACTAAAATCGCCCGGTTAACAATTTGAGCAATCCGTTTTAGAGTGTTTGATAATAAGTTTACGTGGATAAAAGACGACAAAGGGTTCATATGTATTTTTTAATCGAGTACTACTCCTTGTTAAGGTCTCGCTTTTCGTATAAGAACGCCACAAGCTTGACCCAAAAACAGCGTCAAAATTTTCGGTGACTCAGAAATTGTTTGGCAACCAAGTGGAAGGTAATAAGAAAAATCGAACAGACGCTGAGGTGTCGCTAGTGAACACAATAGCGTAATGATAACTCAGCTTTCTTCCTATATATAGCACCATAGGTCTTGGAAGTCAAGCGCTAACCTGGGATGATTTATATCGTCCGCCATTGTAAATTTAAGGCTTTAGAGAAGAAAAAGAACTGAGATGTACAAACTTTAAGAGACACTTTTTACATGTCGATGCAGTGCTGTATAAACCATATTTAAATATTCAAATTTTTAAAAATTAAAAAAAATTGTAGCTACGGAGGAAAATTTGTTTTGATTTGAATACAGCGCTCAGACTGAAGCAAAATGAATAAATCGGTTCAAAACAGTAATTTGCGGTGACGTGAATTAGTGTCGGGGATATTTTGGTAGTATTGAGTTCAATAAAAATACAATACCTATACTTTGTTTCACCTTGTGTTGTACCGCAGCGAAGGCTAGAAGCGCGAGCTTATAGCGTTGGCAGCCGCTCTTAAGTCACGAGGCTTGTAGCCGCCAAGATGTGCCCCAGAGCAAGGAGCTGGCGCTTTGTAGCCTTTCCTGCGGTCATCGGGCGTACCAACCGGGGGGCAAGGGGCGCTTGCCCCCCAGTTCTCAGAGTGGGGGGCAAGTCATGTGTTTTGCCCCCTGAAACAGCCGCCACTGGGCAGGGCAAACACTGGCCGGCGGCGCCCAAGGATTACCAAGGGCACCACCCCCGACCCGCGGCGGCATATTTTTAACGCGGAGGCGATACAAACCCTAGCAACGGCGCTCACGCCGCATTGGCTGGTTCGCGGAGATCGGCGCTGCCACCGTCAACAAAGGCAGTGGCTACAATGCGAGTTTCCGAAGCGGTAGCGTAACTTAGTTTCAAGATGTCTGCCTCATGCGTAGCATACCCGGGTTCTATCCACGGTGTGGGCTTCTTTTCTTTTTTCCTTCTACATTTTTTTTTGTCGAGGCATTTGGCGATATTTACGAAATTTCTTTTTTACGATTAACACTGAAAAAAACAACAAATGTTGTTGACGAAACATCGCTGAACGAAATCGTATGCACGGGGGAGAGCGGGGCTTGGGTTGCCGGCTGCAAAGCGGCGTATACGGGGGTATAAGGAGGGGGGGGGGGGGGGGGCTAAGTGGCTTAGTAGTTTTGTAATTAGCAGCCGCACACTGTCGCCGCGAAGTGCGTGAACGCAGGCGGGGGAAGGAGGGGGGGCGGGTTATATACACGCGCTGCCCGAATCCGAAATTTAAGTTCCCGCGCGTCGCAGAGCAGCCAATCCGGCGTTAGCGTCGTTGGTAGGGGTCTATCACCTGCGACGTAAAAGTTTGTGATGAACCGAATCTGTCGAAATCAGATTCGGCAAAGTTCCGCACATGCCAAAATTTAGAAGAAAAGTTTGGCAAAAATTCGGCAAAAATTCGGCTAATGTCTGCGCGCCCGCACGAACGCGACGGGGTCATGGATCGCAAATGGACGCCATCGTACAGTAGTACAACCAGCGCTTACAGCGAGGTGTGGAGTAGTTGACACGGTAACTGTGCGTTTGTGAGCATTTGCGAGTGTGGTTCCCTTCAATTTTTTCTGCCTCCAGAACAGAAGGTTGACCAATAATTTACGCAGTCCACTGCGCAAGTGACAAATGATGCGGTGCATTCTCGATAACGTGATTTTCATTTGACCTTTCCATTGATGAAACGAGGTAGTTGAAACATTGACTGACGACTGACAATTACGCTCAGTGTTCGCAGTCCACTGCCGTCAAACAAGGCAGAGTCACGAGACCTTGCCAGAATGTATGGGATGCAGTGGCATCCTCATCATATATAATGTGATGCATGTTTCCCCCTTCTTTTCTTTCCTTTTTACGCACTTTGTGTAGTGTGTATATTGGGTACATTTATATATCGCTTTTGTTTTTTCACATGTGGTGGCGGGCTGGCAGGCGCTCTGCGTAAGGATTTTTACCTATCTGCATAGCCCGGGCCGCACACCACCACATCAGCCCCTTCCAGTTTGTGCAAATAAAATTAATATTATTATTATTATTATTACTCTAACAATCCTATTTTCTGCTCACAGGTAGTTTCTGCCAAAACAAAATAATATTGCTTTTTATTTCGCTTTATTTCGCGATTTTCATGTATCTGCATAAAACTAAACACAAAACTATATATCATGCTCGACGTTGCACATCCGACATCCTCCTAACTCTCCCCATCATCCTAAACGTCCGTGTGTCCTTACACCAGAAACCGGAATTTTAAAGGTTAAAAACGGCACGTTGCGAATATGGAACGCACACTTTCATGTAAAGCTGACGTCAAGTGACTCAAATCGAAAAACATGCATGTTTACAATATTGTTATCTCTTCTGGTGAAGGCTCAGCAACCGTTGCATTCCTTTTCGCGGACGAAACGGCGACTGCCAGAGAAAGTAAGAACGCAGTGATTGCCTTTATTTTTAACAATGTAAACACTACTAATTGCAGGCGTGCGCTGATAAAGTCTCAAAATCAAAACTCTCGTAGCGTGATTTGTGACTGCGCCGGCTACTACCCAACCTCGTTGTCACGCCACTTTCTGGAAGCAGACACTAAACTTGCAAGTAAACACACAAAAGCAACACCAATACAATTATCTTGCAGAATATCACCTCATTTAGTAATAACTGTGTCAATAGGCACTACATGTTGTATTTAAGATAAGATGAAAAATGAACCTTTTTTTCGTGAAAAAAAAACTAAATATCAACGTTAAGTCTGGAAAATAGCTAACGTAATACCTGTTCACAAAACTAGAGATCACCAACTAATAAATAATTACCGTCCCATCTTGCTCACCAGTGTTCCATCTAAGCTCAATAAACTTTATTGACTCTCATAACCTTCTTTTTGAACATAACACGGATTTCATAAATCTTACTCTTGTGAAACCCAGCTAACCGCCTTCCTTACTGATATTTATTCAAGCTTCGATTCGAGTATTCAGACCGACGCCATTTTCATTGACTTCTCCCAAAGCATTTGACAAAGTACAACACCAACGTCTTTTAGCAAAGCTTAACGATAGTAATATTCATCCCTCTGTTGTTAAGTGGATTTCTGAATTCCTACTTAGCCATAAGCAATATTCCTCCGTTAACAACGTAAACTCTCCCACCTCTACCGTAGTGTCAGGTGTCCCTCAGAGAACCGTACTTGGCCCTCTTCTGTTCCTAATCTATACTAATGATCTCCACCTTAATATAGCTTCTTCTGTGCGCATGTTCGCCGACGATTGTGTCATTTACCGACCCATTCTTTCATACCATGATCATAACGCTCCCCAGGAAGTCCTTGTGAAAAGTGGCAGATGAAGTTAAACTTCAATAAATGTAGATCCCTATAATTTTCCCGCAGTTCGCGTGCCGCACCATTTTCGTATTACCTCGATCACTAACACTCAAGTAATAGCATGCTCATCTTATAAATACCTGGGTGTTCATCTCACCTCAGACCTATCATGGGCTACTCACATGCTTCTGTTATTTCTACTAACCATTCTCTCAGATATTTGCGCTGTAACCTCAAACTGCTACACCCTCCGTAAAACGACTAGTGTATACTACTCTTTATCGAAGTTAGAATACGCCTCATCTATATGGTCCCCATGGCAGCCCTACCTTGCAAATAATCTAGAATCCGTCCAAAACAAAGTCCTTCGTTTTATTTATAACAACTACTGACTATATACCAGCATATCAGGATTACGCCAATCACTAACCTTCATTAACTTTCCCTTCGCCACCGAGTATCACGTCTTTCTCTCCTTCATCGAATTTTTTATCACAATAGCCACCTCAAAGGATCACTGCTATCACCTCCTCATCGCATTTTCCCGCGTCTAGATCATTTATGTAAATTGCGTCCAATTCGATCATCAACTGTTTCTCACCAGACTTCCACACTACCATTGGCCATCGAGGCTTGTAATTCACTGCCTCATAACATCGTTTAATCAGGGATACTAATAAATTTGTTGAAGCCTTTACTCTCACTTTACCTAAACTTCCTAGTTAGCTTACAGTGTTATAATTGTGTTTACTGCTCCATTTGTTTTTGTTTTATTGCCACCCCCTTGTATAATGCTCCACGGGCCCTCAAGTAAAATGTATGATGATGATGATGATGATGAACAGTGTATTTTTGCCGATTCTTTCGAAAGGTTCGGCAAAAGTTTGGCAGCGCCGAATCCCAAGATTCGGCAAAAGTTCGGTCCATCACTATAAAAATATGCGACCCGGGGGGGGGGGGTTGGTTTGCCCCCACTCAAAAACAAGTTGATACGCCACCCGCCTGCGGTAGCATCATAAGGTGAAACAGAGTAGTGATGGTATTGCTTTTTTTAAGTTAGCGTATCTGATTTGCGTAATACTTTTTATCACATGTCAAAATTATAATACTGATTGATTGAAGCATTGTTTTTGCAACGTCTTATTGCAAAACCGCCTGCTCGCCTCTGCTTACTTTAGGCGATTTTTCTGGTTTTTGTAGAGGAAAGATAAACTTCTGCAGAGCGCTGAGATATCGCATTTAATTTTTCAGTGGGGATACGCCAAAGTGACTCAGCGTTGATAGTGACGGGCGCTGGCGCCGCCGCAAAGCTTTATCATTTTCACTACCGGTTCGTAGCGCAGCCGACGCAGCACCATGGCGGCTATGATGCGTGCGGGGTGGAACCCGATTACTTGAGCCACGTCCCTCTGCTTCTGGGTGACTTACAAGTTCTCTGAGCGACTGAGTTACCCTACCGAGTAGGAATTGTGCAAAGAACCATCGAGAACAGACAAGAAAGAGGGGAGCGAGCGGCCAGGCGGCACACGCAATACGCGCTGCGTTCCGTATCGCTGCATGAAAACTCAGTACTAGGCTTGCTATTTTGTTTTCTTTTGAGCCGGTGTTCTTCATTCAGCTTTAATTATTTTTGTGTCACGTAATCACGTCATCGATTGAACATGCGAGCACGCCGTAGGACGCGGCTAGCTGAAATGCCTGATCGGAGCTTTGACGTACTTTTCTCGAGGCGATCGCAACCGCGCAACTCACGTACAAATCGACGTACGTCGATTACGCGAGGCCCGTGTTTAAACACTCACGCGCCTTTAACGTAACTAGCTGTCCCACGTGTACCATGACCCTCCTCCGCACATTTGTCTACGATGTCGAGGAGTAAAGGCGTACAACGCGCAGCGATCTTGATATCGGCTACGGAGGACTCCTACACGCAAGCAACCAAATACTTTTTTGCGTGAAGAAGCCCCTTCACTCGGACTCGTAGGGTTTAATCGACACACGTTTCGTCGACAATCACGTTCGTCTACAATCATTATGAAAGCCGTACCCTGTTGCGACGTTTCGTCGTGCGGTACACTGGGGCGCGAGCGTGTCTGGCCGTTCTGACCAGGCCCACTCAGTTCTACGCTTCGCGCAACCGTCGCGGCGGCTCATTACAAACAAAAAACTCAACTGAGTCGTCGATGTGTTAAACTATCTATTAAACGTTCTCGTCGACGAAACGTCGTGCGATTAAATGACGCCCGCGAGATCGCAGGCAATCTGACCACTCCACATCGCATCCCGAGTTCTACACTCTCAGGCGGGCGAGGTGACTGCTCCCCGGGAGCATTACGCTGACACAACCATTGCTCCCCAGGGAGTAATTGCACGGGAGCAACGCTCTGCTCCCCTATCGTTAGTCCTCAAAGTTGAACCTCCAGACAAACTTTTTGCACCCTTGCATTTAGGCCACTGGACTAAATGTTGCAGCCCATACCTCATGTATTATAATTGCGCCTCACACAACTCCAGGTGGCGCAATCAACGTCAAATTCTAAAATTGAAAAAATACATGTTATCGCATTCCCATATGCACAACGCTGATATCCATTCGCACACTTTTTTGTATGCACACGTACGATAATATCTTAGCATAGACAACGAGTTAGAACAGAGAGCGACACAGGCATGGCACACACAATGACGCACTATTCAACTCTGTTTCATTGTCCCACGCCAATCAGTCGCCAACACCGAAAGCTACCCATGCGCCTTTTATACTGATCAAATGAAAGGAGCCGCTCGTCAGCGACCGCCAACCGTGAGCGATGTTACATACATGGCGCTGCTTTCGCACTCAATATTGTTCTCCACATTGCTTGCTAAACCTTCCAGGAGCGCATCTCTACTAAGAAGTAACGGTCACACACAGTATTATTTGTGACAGTCATAAACAGCGTCCCCATAGCTCCCAGGAGCCATGTTCTCGCTTCCTCGATAGCTTCCCCACTGCGCGCATGCTCTCCGTGGCAACCTGCATCGTTTCTTGCGAAAAAACAAACAAAAACAAGTAGAATACAAACATGAAAAATAAACACAGAATGAACCTTTTTTTCTGTCTTTTGGAAACGTTTTTAAAACGTTCTATGCGGCTAGCTATCCCAGTTAAACCAAAAGAAATATAACGTTTCAATGCACGTTTGAAGCACGCAAAGGGGAAGGACGCCAGGACAACGGTCAAAAGCCAGCGCGCCAGCACGGCGGCATCAGTCAGCGCTGACTTCCACGACGTGCTGGAACAGACGGCTACGATCGTTATAAAGTGAGTCTCAACCCCAAACATGGCCCTCTGAAATTTTGATGCTACGATTGTTCAGATACCTCCCGCGTTCCGAAACAGTGCGCGTCGCTACGCTGCCATCGGCATGGTGCGACGCCGCCATCTGTCCCCGCGTCTCTTGCTCCCGCACCGTTGCTCCTGGCGCGCCTCGCCTGCTTTTGCCCTGCGCCCCTCTGTTAGTCCCGGTCGAGCAGTTAGCCAGCGTTTGCACGGTACGCAGCTCGAACCAGATGCCTTTCGGGGAGCAAATGGGAGCCAGATCCAAATGCTGCCGTTAGTCCTTTGAGACCATCTTTTTCTTAGAGCGTAGATGCCCATGTACGACAAGCAATGTGCTCACTCCTTCGCAGATTAATCGAGACATTTTTCTGGGTGTCAAGAGATTCCGTTAGAAATCGCAGCTCCCGCTTTCCGTTCCACGGGCACCGGAACATCTTCGCCTTATGCTGGTAGTAGAACAGCGTACCACGAGCAGTGAACCATTTTTCAGCACGAATGCAACACGGTTGCCACGCCTAGAAGGGTTCCGATGCAGCTGAACGAACCACGACCGGCACCGGACGAATTGAAAGCGTGAAGCTGATGACACTCGTTTCAGATGACAAGACTCTGAGCCAAAACACCGTAGAAGGTCAGGCATATTCCCCCTTGTCCCATGTATCTCCTCAAACTACATTTCGTCGTTCCTGTCGACTGACGTCGAGCTGGCGATACCAACTTTTACAAGCGGCATGACAGCTTTCGAATCCAACGGACTAAATAGCTAATAAACGTATCAAAGACAAAAAGAAAATTACTGAGGTTTTGCAGTTGGGTCGAAAACCTTGATTGTCGTAATGTAGCCGTTGATGAGTACATTAACTATTTTAATAAGTTGTATCGGTCGACTCATCAGCCGCTCGTAAAAGTTGGTATCGCCAGCTCGACGTCAGTGGACAAAACGGCGCAATGTAGTTTTGGGGAGTTACATGTAGGGCATAGGGGAGTACCCCATGTACACCCTCTTTT
>JAZHYW010042221.1:0-59630 GCA_037355805.1 Ixodes ricinus | reverse complement strand
CGGCAGCACTGTTAGCGTAACGTTTCCAGCAAAGCCCTTTTTGTTATGGTACGTTACCTAACCCCTTGTTGGGCTCGGTGGTGGGTGGTGCACCGCGGATTCCGAATTTCCTCTTGCCTTTCATGGCTCGCTCTCAAACCAAAACCCCTGGTTCTGGACGCGCCTCTAAGAGGCAACGTCCTGAACTTTCTGTCATTGCCAAAGATCCAGAAGATGAAACATTCCCGAGATTCTTGGTCATTCACTCCGAAAACCAAGACCAACCTCTTGCCAAACTCTCGCCTTTTGTAGTTGCAAAGATCCTAGATAATAACATTGGTGCAGAATACAAAGCAAAGAAACTTCATTCTGGAGACCTACTCGTTGAGGTGGTAAGAAAGTCTCAGAGCTCGACGCTTTTGAAAATGACATCTCTTGGCGATCTGCCGGTCACAGTGAGCAAGCACAGAATGCTCAACACGGTTCGTGGGGTCATCTCGGAAGATGACCTTCTTTCAACCAGTGAGGATGAAATTTTAGAAGGCCTACGAGCATCTAAAGTGGTTTCAGTCCAACGTATCACTTTCAAACGTGAGGGAACTGAAGTGAAGACCAAACACTTGATTTTGACATTTGAGCGTCACACGCTTCCGGTGCTTGTCAAAGCTGGCTACTTGAACTGTCGCGTGCGACCCTATGTCCCTAACCCACAGCGGTGCTTCCGATGCCAGCGCTTTGGTCATGGGTCGCGCAGCTGTCGGGGGAGGGAGACGTGCGCTAAGTGTGGGAGCCACGATCACGTTGCCGACATATGTGAGAATGAGGTTTGCTGTGCAAACTGCAAAGGTCCCCATCCAGCATACTCTCGCACCTGCCCCTTGTGGCAAAGGGAGAAGGAGATTTTGACGTTAAGAGCGAAAGAGAATATATCTTACCCTGAGGCGAAACAAAGGTTGTCCTTCATCTCGAAGGGCTCATACTCTGATGCGGTGCGCAGGGGCCCTGCACCGCACATGGAATCTAGGGCCACCCAGTTTTCACTCGAAGACTTGGTGGGCCCTCCTCAGGCCCCAAACCTAACCGTGAGGAAGTCGTGTGCCCCAGCTAACACTGGGAGTACACATGCTTCCTTTGCCTCCCAGGCAAAGCTGCCGGCTGAACGGCCGGCCCGTTCTAGTGGGTCTTCTCCACGGGATGAGGAGCGAGGCCATCGCTCCAACTCCCTGGATGCAGCCCACCAGCCTAAGGAGCAGCATGGCTCACCTGCTGCTTCCAGTTCGAAAAACCTGGGAAACACAGCTGTGGATGACGCTCGACCCAGTACGTCGAAGCCGCCTTCGGCTGGGTCAGGTCGTGGAAAGAGGCTCGTACCGCGGGCTTCTGACCACGCGAACAGTGGCAAAACTGCCCCTATAGAGCAGTCTTCACAAGAAGCAGTCAATCCTGCTAACCCTTCTGGTCCTTTATCGGACCAAGAAGAAATGGAATGGCAGACCCCTAAACAAAAACAAAAGCAGAAAGAGAAAAAACCGGTAATCCCTCCTCCTTAAGGCACAGCAATGTGACTAGTGCAACAAAAAGGCTTAATCTCAACTTTTAATCAAGCCTTACATCTCTAATTTACATACCGACCCCAACCATGAGTATCCTTCAGTGGAACTGTAGAGGATTATTATGTAATTATGATGATATCTACTCTCTGCTTGAAGAACATCATCCCATAGCCTTCTGCCTTCAGGAAACTCACCTGAAGCAGACTCCTTATAACTTCCTGAAGCCTTTTCACGTGTTTAGAAAGGACAGGCCCTGCACATCTCACGCTGCTGGAGGTGTTGCAGTCATCATCCCTAGGTCACTGGCATGCGTGGAAGTTCCACTTGACACTCAGCTGGAAGCAGTCGCTGCCCGAATTTTAAGTGACCGTTTGATCACAGTTTGCTCGCTATATATACCACCCACATACTCTCTCAGGTATGAGGAGCTTGAGGCACTCGTGATACAGCTTCCTCAGCCCTTTCTTATACTGGGTGACCTGAATGCCCACAACCCCCTTTGGGGAAGTACCCGACGTGATACTCGGGGAGCAATAATTGAGCGGTTTCTTCTTTCTGCGGGCCTTTGCCTCATGAACAGTAAAGAGGCCACTCATTATAGTTCCACCACACATACATTCACATCCATAGACCTCTCAATCGCACATGCTGCCATTTTTTCACTATATACATGGAGGGTTATTACCAACCCATATGGCAGTGATCATTATCCTGTGATGTTAGAGCGTACCCTCCCACCAGTAACACTTTCCCAACGTACCCCACGATGGAAATTTAATGAGGCCGATTGGGCTCGTTTTGAGCAGTCTACATTGCTTGCCTGTACATCACTCGATGAAATCACAATAGACGACATGAATGAACTTCTGAGCAAGCACATCCTTGCTGCCGCAATTGTCTCTATACCAATGACATCGTCTCGTCTTCCAAAACGGCCGAAACCTTGGTGGAACAACGAATGCAGTGAAACACGGAAAAAGCAAAACCAGGCATGGGGTAGGTTTCGCCGCTACCCCACGCAGATTAACCTTATAGAGTTCAAAAAAAGGAAAGCCCGGGCTAGATACGTACGAAGGCAATCCAAGCGCACCAGTTTTCAAGCATATGCCTCCTCAATAAATAGCAGTATAACGACAAAAGAACTGTGGGATAGAATTCATAAAGTAAATGGCATATATCGAGCATTCTCTGTTCCTCTGTTAACAAAAAATGGGCTATGCCCAGATAGCCTAAATGAGCAGGCAGACCTCTTGGGAGAGTATTTTGAATTCGTATCGAGTTCGGAACACTATTCAGCTACTTTCCAGCAGTATAAGGTTCAGGCTGAAAAGAAGACCATCAAAACAACGGGAGGCGAAAGGGAGCCATATAACACCGCTTTCACACTACTTGAACTTCAAATGGTTCTCCTTAATTCTAAGCCTTCAGCAGCGGGTCCAGATGGCATTAACTACCAGATGCTTATGCACCTCCACCCCTCTACCTTGGAGATTGTTCTACTTCTTTTTAACCGTGTATGGCAAGAGGGTCTGCTGCCCCTTGCATGGAAAAATGCTCATATAATTCCTATTTTAAAGCCTGGCAAAGATCCTTCTAAAGTATCTAGTTACAGGCCCATTGCCTTGACTAGCTGTCTTGGAAAAACTTTTGAAAGGATGGTCAATAAGAGGTTAATGTATATATTAGAAAAACACGGCCTGCTTGATCGGTTTCAATGTGGCTTTCGATCTTCCAGGTCAACCATAGACCATCTCGTACGACTTGAAACTACCGTCCGTGAAGCCTTTGTAAATCGACAGTTCTGTATGTCTGTTTTCTTTGACTTGGAGAAGGCTTATGACACTGCCTGGCGTCATGGAATTCTCATTGATTTATATGCCTTTGGCATTCGTGGTCAAATGCTCGCTGCTATTAAAGACTATTTAAAACACCGTACCTTTCAAGTTAAACTAGGAACCACGCTCTCTAGAGAATTCCTGCAAGAGAATGGTGTCCCTCAGGGTGGTGTGCTTAGTGTTACCCTTTTTATAGTCAAAATTAATTCTCTTGCCTGTGTTATCCCAAAATCGGTCCAGTATTCCTTGTATGTAGATGACATCCAAATTTCTGTGTCGTCTTGTAATTTTTCTATTTGTGAACGTCGGGTGCAGCTAGCAATTAATAACATGGTTAATTGGGCAGATAGAAATGGATTCAAATTTTCTACTGAAAAGACAGCTTGTGTTACTTTTTCACGGAAGCGGGGAGTCTTACCGGAACCATCGTTGAACATTTATGGCCAACCAGTCCAGAACAAAACGACTCATAAGTTTTTAGGCCTTATGTTTGACCAAAAATTGACCTTCATCTGTCATATAAAGAAATTGAAGGAGAGTAGCCATAAGGCATTAAATGCCCTGAAGGTTCTGTCTCATAAGTCATGGGGATCTGACCGCTTGTGCCTGTTGCGCATCTATCGCTCACTTGTTCGGTCCCGCCTCGACTATGGATGCATTGTTTATGGATCGGCAAGGGTGTCTGCCCTGAAAATGTTGGATCCTGTTCACCACGCAGGCATACGGCTTGCCTCGGGAGCGTTCCGTACGTCTCCTATTCATAGTCTCTATGTTGAAGCAAATGAATTTTCCCTGGAAAAAAGAAGGGCAACCTTGAGCCTCATGTACTCGTTGAGGATCTGTTCAGTTCCAGAACATCCATCTAGGGAGGCTATTGAGCGGCCTCGCTTCGAAAAGACATTCGAGAACAAGCCGAACACCATTCCCCCACTTTCAATAAGAAATAAGAAAATAGCCGAGTCAATAAGCCTTGATACGAACCTCAGCGTAGCCCAGTATCTCAACAAGATTGCCCCCTGGGAACATGTCCTCATTGACTGTGACCTCTCACTGACAAAATTTAATAAAAGGGAAACACCATGTGAGGTGCTCAAACAAGAATTTTCTGAACTGCAAACTAAATACTATTGTTTCAACAGCTTCTACACTGATGGCACAAAGACAGACTTGTATGTCGGCTGTTCACTGGTAGGACCTTCTGTTGAAGAGGTTAGAAGGATTAACGACTCGGCAACAATACTGACTGCCGAACTGTATGCTCTCCTTCTTGCAGCAGAACATATTATTGAAAATAGGGTTGCCTTCGCAGTAGTTTACTGCGACTCTCTCAGTGCGTTAAGATCACTCACCTCTTCAAAAGTCTCAAAAAACCCTCTTATTATAGCACTTCAGAACAAAATAATTCTTGCATTAAAATATCAATTGAGGATAGTTTTTTGTTGGGTTCCCAGTCACATTGGCATCCGAGGAAACGAAGAAGCTGACCGTCTGGCGCACACCTGCATCCAAAGATCAATTGATATTTCAAAGATTCCTCATACAGACTACCGCTCATCAGTAAAAAAATCCATGAGACGATGCTGGCAAGATGAATGGAATGCAGCAATACATAACAAGCTACATGGTGTAAAACCGCTGCTAGGTGAATGGAAGAGCGCACGACACAGAGAACGTTTCTTTGAGGTTGTCCTGTGCCGACTGCGAATCGGTCACACGCACCTGACCCATGGCTACCTCCTGCGCGGGGATGAAGCCCCCTTGTGCGAACATTGTGACAAAGTCCTAAGCATTTTACATATTCTCATTGAGTGTCCTGTGTATGACAGAGAGCGTCTTATTCATTTTTCTCCACTTTATAAAGAACATGTGCCACTTCACCCAGCACTGATTTTAAGTGATGAGCCCCTTGTGGCATATAAAAGTGTTTTTAAATTTTTGGACTCCATCGGCATTCTACACCGACTATAAGTGTTTTAATCAGTATCTCATGCCCATCGTTTGACGTTTTGTATTTCATACACATGTTTTATCCAACCACCGGCTACTAAAGCCCCTTTCTTCTCTCTAACCCTAAGTAATAAATAGATTTCTTCTTGGCGCTCTATAGCCTTAGTTGCTTTTGCGCCACAAGAACCCAAACAACCAACCAACCAATAACCTTTAGTCGAGTGCTCGGGTTCATGACAATCAGCATCGCCAAACATTCGGGTAACGGCTCATGTCAATTAAATATGATAATAGCCCAACTCTAACAATATCTGAAGCTCAGCCCAAGCTTTTGCTTTCCAAACCCTAGCCGCCTAGGGCATGACTATGATGAACACTGACGGTATATAATTAGCGTCAGATCACGTGGCCGCTTGTTCAAATGGCGAGTTGAGGAGGGGATCGACAGCTGTCTCTTTCCTTTATTTCTTCTGCATCTGCTATTGCGCGGAGGGGGAAACTAATGGATGTTTTCGCAAGCTATCAACGTCAGGGGTTACTTCTTAACAGTATTTATTGAAAGTACAAAAAAATGTTTCAAGACCAATTTTACATCATTGAGGCACCCAAACATTTTTTCGTTGTTGCTGAACTGCATCCGAAAGATGTCCCCGAGAATAGAAGTATTGAAATGACTAAATGCGACTTATTAATATGACGTTACATAGAGCTACATGTGTGTACGTAAGGAATACCTAAAAAAAAAGATTTTAGTGACCTCAGAGGGACAGCCGAACGTTGGCAGTCGCTGTAAGTCTCACACGAGCGTCGTTCTCAAGTTATTGCCCAAGTTTCGACCCCTTCTGTATTTTGCTTAAAGGAGCTATAAAAAGATTTCCATACATCAATAAATACTACTCAGGATCACTCCCAAACGTTAATAACTGATTGAACTTGGCTTTGCTCTTTTTTCTAGGCAGTGGCAGTCGCCAAAAAATTAGAAAAATATGAGCATCAATTATTCCCTCAACTCGGAGCCAGAAGCGGCCACGTGGCCTGGTGCCTATCTTATGCCGCCAATTAACGTTAAAAGAATTTGGCTATTCTCATCACCGCAGTGGTTGGACACGAGCCACTACCCAAGTGTCCGCAGAGGCATTGATTGTTACGAGCCGATGTACAGTGCTCACGCAGTTCTCCTGTCCAATCCATGAGCCGCGCTCGACTGTATTTAGGCGGGTGGTTTTGATCCCACAATTACGACACCAATCTTTGCGAAGGCAAGACTAAAAGAAATAGTCTCATTTTATTCTCGCAATTTCACCGCGACAAAGAAGCGTCTGAATCAGTGGCGGCCTGTGCGAGTATACTTGGGCCAGACTAGGACCAGTACGCCTCTGAAAAGTCATGAACATTCCAACCCGATATCGTTTTAGGACCCCTTTAAACTTCACGGGGTGCAAAATAAAAGCAATGAAGAGTTGCTGTTAACAAGTGACAAATAAAATTGTCGAATTAGCACACACAAACGGAGGAGGCAATTCCTCAGGAATACTTTCAGCCTTTCCACTCTGGTGAAGAAGGAAGACCAGCGAAGCTGTACTATGGTGGGAATGAAGTAATGGCCGGCCGCAAGTCGGCAAGCCAGAGTGGAAAGGCTGGAGAGGTTGGCGCCATCTATGCGCGACGGCGGCAACCAGACAACCGGCCATCCGGTTGTCTGGTTGCCGTCGTCACTTATAGATGGCGGTAGCTGTCCAAAGTTTAGTGTCATCATTTGTTTGCTGACGGACACGATACTGGGCAAACTAGCCCTTAACAGCTCCGCTGTAAAAAGAAGTGTGTGTGTGTGTGTGTGCGTGTGTGTGTGGGGGCGGGGAGGGGGTTAGTTTTAAAAACATACTGTGTTGTAAAGGTTCCTCTTCTCCGCATCTTCGGCGCAGACCAAAAAGCGTTACCCCGGAAACTACTTTGTTTGCAAAAACGCTCTTGCCAAAAAAGCATGTTTTTGCCGTGCCAGACGCTCGCGCCGTTCCTCACGACGATGCACTAAGAATAATAATACGTGCCTTTCAAATACTTGCCTTTCACTGAGCTTGAACCTCCTGCAGCGTGCATTTTGCACCATCGAATTCGATTTTCTCAGCAAGAAGAAATCACAATGACCACCAGCCTATAGTGTGATGACGTCACGTGCATACCATGTTAAACAGTTCAGCTTTCTGGTGAAATGTGATGTTCGCAACACTAGCAATAGATGTCCTAATTGTAAAGTTGTGCAGTATTTATAGCAGTCTCGCGATGATATATGGCAGCCTTGAGAAATGTTAGAGCGCATGACTATTTAAGCATAGTGTTGTAAAGTGAGGGCCCAAAACAAGTGCAGGTAAAACCGAATATAACATTAGCCTCCCGAGGCAGTATTTATCGAAGTTTCGAGCTCATGCAAGCTGATGAAATGTGATTTATACTAAGATTTTAGGAATCTTCGTCTGTCCTTCGCGCTATTTATGTAAAATTATGAATTTCATTGCGTGCATCTTTACGCATCTCTTTTTGCAGTAAGGCGCTCTGTAAGGGATTATTTAGAAAAATAACATTAATTATCTCTCTCTTTTTGAACATTTCGTGCATTTGACTTCCAATCTATTATGTGAGCACAGAGTCCTTTTTGGCGTACCCTGCAACCAGATGTTTCACACTGCCAATCAGCAAACAGAAAAACACTTTTACGCAGACTCCACAGCTCGCGTAGTTTCGAGTATCGTCCTTCCGCGTCGGTCTCAAGCGGTTATGTGAACTTTATAAAGAAAAATTTATTGATCATTATAAAAATATATTTGATTACTAACTGAATATTTGACAACATAAATAAAGGGCCGACCACCCTAAAGCAATGCCCCCCAAATTATCTGAAAGCTGTTCTGCCAATCTTTTCCGACGTTTTTATCCTGGACAGGCACGTTGTAAGTGATACGGGACGGCCTTACACACATTTCTGATTTTGAAGCTAATTTAAATAACTATGTGTTCCTCACACATATAACTTCTCAAACATATAGAAGTCTGGTATTGCCTCTTTTACGTGGTGAACATTACTTTTATGTGTCTGTGGGCTAGACAAAAACAAAGTAAACAGGGGCGCGCGGCGGAACTATGACGATTACGCACGCAAACCGTCAGAAAGTGTCCAATTAAGTAGCTGCCATGTCGAGTAGAACGTGAAATACTACTTCGTTTTACTTAACAAAAAAAAATCTTGGAGGACGCCTAAGCTTCGCCTTTAAAAGTGGAAGGCGATAGCGTTAACGGGCCTCGTTTGCATAGCATTCTCATTTGCCGCGCAAGCGTGCCTCGCGTGGCCTAGTCAAAAGTTTCTGACTCGCAACCGAAGGGTCGTGGGTTCGAATCCCGCCTAAAATTCTTAATTTTTTTTCTTTAAGGCAAAGGAATTACTTTAAAAAGTGAAATCATCTGAGACATACGGCGACCTTTAATTCGCATTACATGTAATGTTTTAATCACTCTCATTCCACGCGTGATGTCACGTTTCACCTGAGCATTGTGGGTTGTTTGAAATTCTTGCGCGAGGGCATGTAGCTCTGACGTCATGACCCTATCGACCAATCAGGATTTTCCAGTCACGCCACCGACATCAGCTTTTCTGCGACATGAGCTCCTTAACGCTATCGCGTTAAAATCATCAACTAGCAAGGGTGATGCTCATTTGCAAATTAAATTGACCGGCATCTTGTCAAGAACAAACCTCAACAGCCAGGATATATGCCAGCTTATCCTGTATAAGAAAATGTTCACTTGGGCAAGCGCTATTTTGGGCCAGATTCGATCTGAGTGCGAAGGTGCGTATAGATTAGAGTGAACAATTGCGATTACTCCTTGCTGCATGATTAGTCGCATGCATGCGGTGCTGAGTGCAAACAATGTTTGGTTAGAACAACAAGCATTTTGATTGCCGCTCGGTGTTTCTATAAAAAATAGACTGAAAGGAATTATCCTAAAACTTTTGTGACATTTTGAAAATTTCATTGCTTTTAGCTCAGTTGTGTCGTCATCATATACATATATATTGTGAAGCGTATTTCGTAAACCATATTTCATGATATATATGGCCACGAGGTGCTCATTTCATAATTTTATGTGATGTAATTAATTCCCTAGTTCAAGGACACAATCACGATTTCACTTTTAATACTGCGACACAAAGTTGTACTAATCACGGGTATTTTAGGCGACCTACCGCACTTCGCGACAACATTTTATACCGTGTAAATAGATCAGCTTGAATTTTAGAATTTTACTTAAACACGAAGAAAGGACAAGAAAATGCAGTATAGTTCTAAATTTCAAGTTGATCTATTTACAGGTATGTATCAACAAGCTCAACTCTTTACTCTTGTACTTAAACATTTTGATTCAGGCAAAATATGTGTTACTGGTAAACAAATGGGATGTTGAGTCGTATGAACACGACGTTATGTACGTTAATGTAGATTTTCTTCTACTCTTGCGTCGAAATTAAATAACTGAATTTCATATTTTTGGTACCTAAAAAGAAAAGTAAATTGCACGGACGATCGAAGAAACTATATAGTTAATCGTTTCACGGCGTAAATAGTGTATATTGCCAGAACAACGCGGAAAATATATTCTCAATTTAGCGGTTCAAACCGGTTCGAACCGGTTCGAACCGGTTTGAACCGTTATTTTTTGCTGCCCGGAACTGAACCGGAACCGAACCGAAAGCCGTGAACCCGAACCGGAACCGAACCGATAAAAATTTCGGTTCGACACTCTGGACCAGGCCAACAGAGCAAGAATGAATCGAAATTTGGAATAATAAATAAAAACGTGCTTTCCCGACGCAATAGACGCAGTGGTTGAGAGTATGTACTGCCGGCTGACTCCAATGCTATTGAAGTGACGGAACAAAGATACACAGTTGATCATTTACTGAAATAAAACAACAGAGTGCTATAGACTGATTTTGGAGTAGCTATAAGTATTCTAAGAACGCGAACCACTTCACAACGGCAGCCACGAGCGTGAGTTCGATGTTCCGTACAGCCCGCCGGTACAGCCCCAAGGTGGAGGACGGCAACTTCCCGTTTTGTCGTCCGCTAGCGGAATCGGGCGCGTGCCTCTCTCTCTCTATCCGGAACCTGCTGAACTTCCCGGATGTGTGGGAGAGGGCGCTGCGGTCGAACGAAATGGCACCGCCCTGAGAGGGCTAAATGGAATGGTCCATAACGTGCAACGCGCCGTTATGTTCACGATCGGAGGCATTGCCTCCTCTATACTCGACGAAGCCTGGCAGTTCGATGACGGAGCCACAGAGTGCCAGATCACAGATTTGGAGCGCAAGGATCTAGTAGCAGAGAGCATCAAAGATCCATTTCTCGGGAAACCTGGACGTCAGCGCACAGCTTTTGCAGCGGCGAGGACCCGAAACAAACTTGTTCGCTTCTCGGCGTGTTTCGGTGTCTCACAGCAGCGTGTGTTTCGGCGTCTTTCCGCGTCGGGGCGCCAGTCACGTGGATCTCTCCTCATCCTTTGTCTGCCGCTCCACCTTTTTCATTTCGAGGCCGCCTTTCGTGGCGATCTGCCAGGCTTTGTCAAAATATTGGAGGCTATGTCGCAGGGCGTCCCTAGTTTTGTAGCGCGAGCTTCGCCCGCGAAAGCTCGTGCAGCAGTTTATCGAGGCTAGATCACTGATCTCCTCTATTGGCGGCGTGAGCGATCGAAACCGTCGCTGTGGTCGGCCTGCCACGATTGGCCGAATGCTGACTATGACGTCAGCAAAGGATTTCTCATTCACAGAAATAACAGGAATGTCAGAAGTTTAATTTTGACGGAGTTGGCAGTGTTGCTTTACGACAGCAATGATTTCAAGCTTTCACCGTGCTAATTACAAGCACCATCGAACCCAATCAAAGACACAAAAAAGCGTGGACCAAATTATCGTCTGAATACTCTAGGATGCCCAGCACACGCTCGACTTCCGGGACAAGCATCGAACTTCCGGTGGCTTCTACTTGCGCCAGGCTCGTAGAGCAGCTATGCGCCATACAGCCCCCTATAGACCTTTTCATTTTAGTAGTTGCCTCACCGGCGGATAGAGGGCGCTGACGCACCCGGCGCCATTGGGTTGCTTCAATTTGGTTTGTTTCGGTTTCAACCTGAACGTAGCTATGTTGCGGTTTTACGTTGTTTTTGCTTAATTTTTGAAATACAATTATTTTCCTTGTAGCACACAACCAATGAAACAGTGGTATTGAGCCACTTTGAGGACTACGAGGTGTATTTTAGCCTAAATTGCGGGCTTTTCTTTTTTACCAACTCCTTTGATGTATCTAATTATGGTCGGTTGCGAAACGCCTGACTGACTGACGTACAGGAAAGATTACCATCGTCTACGGCCGTACCCGATGACACCAGTTTCCAGAAAAACAAACTAATGAAGAGACTAACACGTGAATATAAAGAAGCATATCGAGAGCTGATTAGCAATGTGCTGAATCGGCCAGAACAGATGAACTCGCGAGTTTACTACTCACTGTTTCGTTTTCGTGGGCACCCAACCTTTAGTGAACTTCGAAGACTAAAAACGTATCGTGTAATGACGCAGATAATTGACATAAACAAGTAGTATCGTCTTGGCCTCTTTTTTTTAAATTCAGTACTTGAGCATGTTTTGCCAGGCCGAGTAGGATACTTCTTAGATTATCAACCCTGCTAAAGTACTCATAAAACATAAGCAGCATTTCGCGATATTGGCTCTAGGAAATAAATTACTTTTATATGAACATTTGCTTACTCAAGATATGATATGATATAAGTGACAGGCCCGTCAAATTAAATCTGGCATTTGTCTTCCCTAAAATTGGCCAACTATAATTAATGGGCGCAGAAGGAGAGATAGCTCGGAAAGTTTGGCTGAATTCTAGCGCTAGGCGCCACTTCACGGACCTGTGTGAACAAATATTTATTTGTTGAAGAGATTTGCTTTGTAAATTTCGGCGTCGCAAGCCACCAAAGGTAAACCTCTATTTGCCATCGACAAACCTGGACCCAAATAATTGTTATGCAGACGGTTTTCTTTTTTTTTTTTTGGCGTCAAGTATTGCGGATTTTAGATACTGACCAAATTTAAAACAGCGTAGTATGCAAAACAAAACAAAAAAAGCGTCGTCATTATTTTGCATGCGCCGAACCCAAACCGCGTTATGGATTTGCAAACAGAAACGACGTTATTTCTCTGTGCACGCTATTCTAAAACTCGCTACTGTTAAATTGTCTGTGGCAGTTTCTTACGCGGGAAGTCCCAACCTTTGTGTTAAAATAAATTAAGCGGATGGCACTGGTTATCTAAATATAATCAATAAATCACTTAAATGACTGTCGAAATCGCAGCGAGCACGGTATACAATTTCTTAAACTTCATAAGTAAACCGACCAACCGAATGTTTACGTCGCAAAAAAAGATTGAGAACCTCATACACATGAAGGTGTAATATTATGAACAAACAAATCGCCTGATGTTGATGTACCATTACTTCTAGCCTCAGATAAAATACAAGTTCAACGTTCATTGTCTATCTCCTCCGCAAGTTTCCTCACATAATCAAAAGAAACTGTTTTCGATATATTATGAATACAAAGACGATACTTTCAGGAAATAAAGATAGTCTCCTTGCGCTGACTATTCTTGACGCCTTCCGATCCTAAATGCGCGATATAAATATACGCGCTTCTTACTGATAATGTTCCGCCACTATTAGTAAACAACCCTCAATTGTCATAAGGACCTTTCAACCCTCGTGATGTCTTAGTCGTCGGGTAGACGTATCGGACTACAGTTACCGAAGTAAGGCAAGAAAGCGCGGTGAAACGCGACGAAAAACACGAATACAACGCATCCGCCAAGGCGCGGAGGGGAGAGCGGAGCAGCAAGTTGAAGCAACCCAATGGCTGCCGCGTCACGTGATTCCAAGATGGCAGCGCCCATGCTTGGGAGGATGAAATGGTCTATAGTGGAGATAAGTGTGCTAGATGCACATTGAGCCTGAAAGATCGGTGCCTTTTCATTTCATTTCATTTATTTCATTTATTTACACCTTAAGGGCCCGTGAAGGGCATTACATAAGGGGGGGGGGTATTCAAGTTTTATACAACAGAGAAACGCAAGAACAAGAAAAAACAGAAAAGGAAACTAAAACACACTTAACACACTCAACACACTCAGGTCTGCTCAAAGTTACACAACTCATAGCACTAGTAGGACGATAAATGAAGTTTAATACACGATAGAAAATTAATCGGATCCACAATGGTGACAATGGACGATGGGAGGTTGTTCCAGTCGCTGATGGCCTGAGGGAGGAATGATCGATTGAATGCGTTTGTAGAGCCTGAAATACGCTTGATTGTACATGTGTTGTTAAGGCGTGAAGATGTTCGGTCGGGGGTGATAGCAACTCATTTTTAAGGACTGGAATGTGGTAGTAGATTTTATGAAGAAGGCAGAGCTGAGAGACTTTCCTGCGGAGCTGCAACGAGGACATAGTTAGTTGACTTTTCAAGGCGGAAACACTAAATGAGTGATCATAAGTAGACAGGATGAAACGAGCAGCCCTGTTTTGAACTGCTTCGAGGTTGTTAATTAGGTAAATTTGATGGGGATTCCAGATGGTAGCGGCGTATTCTAATTTAGGTCTGACGTACGTGTCGTACGCCAGTTTTCGAACCAGGGAGGTGCGGATCGTAGGTTACGTCTTATTAGTCCAAGGGTCCTTGATGAGTCAGCAGTAATGGCTTCAATGTGATTATTCCAGGAGAGGTCGGGTGTTAGTCTTACACCAAGATATTTATACATAGAAACATTCTCAATTAAGTCGGAGTCCAGGTAGTATTGGTAGGACAGTACAGATTTTTTCCTAGTGAAGCGAATTAGTTTGCATTTAGATTTATTTAACGACATCAACCAGTCATCGCACCATTTGTTAATTTTAGATAAGTCACTTTGAAGTTGGTCGTTATCTTGCACACATGTTACTTTGTTATAGACGACGCAGTCATCTGCAAATAGACGTATTTTAGAGGAAATATTGCTAGGGAGGTCATTTATATATATTAAGAATAACAGAGGCCCTAAAACAGACCCCTGCGGAACACCAGAAGTCACGTTTGTTAGGGATGATTCTTGGTCATTAATTGACGTTAGTTGCACGCGGGACGAAAGAAAGTCACGTATCCATGAAAATGTGAGTGGGTCAATGTGTAGAGATGACAACTTAGAGAGTAGGCGTTGATGAGGGACACGGTCGAAGGCTTTTGAGAAATCAAGAAAAACGGCGTCAGTCTGAGTATGACATTCAAGGTTAGTGTGTAGGTCATTAACAAAATCACAAAGCTGAGTCTCGCAGGAAAGTCCCTTTTGAAAACCGTGCTGCTGCTTGAAGAAAAAAGAATTACTTGCTAGGTGAGACATGATATGGGAGTAAAGTATATGCTCTAGTAATTTGCAAGAGATGGAGGTTAATGATATTGGGCGATAATTAGACACAGAAGAGCGACTACCCTGCTTAAAAACTGGGACTACCCTGGCCATCTTCCAGTCAGAGGGAAGGCAGCATTCAGAAAGTGATTGGGTAAAGATCAATTTAAGAAACTCGCTTGAAATTATGCTAGTATTTTTTAGGATTTTAGAGTTGATATTATCGGGACCAGCAGATGATGTAAGTTTTAATTTATCAATTAGATTTTTTATTCCGGCAGAAGTAACAGTGATAGGGGGCATAGGCTCGTAGGGTTGATCGGGGAATATGGGAACGCTGTCCAAGCACTCGTTTGTAAAAACTGAAGAAAAGTAATCATTAAAGACTCTAGGGCAGTCGCTCTCCAGGATGGGGTCGCCATTAGCGTTTTTAAGATGGATGACAGGGTTGCTACTTTTCGGCAAGATTAAGCTCCAGAACTTCCTTGGGTTACTATGAAGTATATTAGGTAAGTCGTGAAAAAGAATTTTTTTTGGAGAGTCGAAGACTACTGGTGTATGCTTTTAGGGCAGAATTGTAAGCATCCCAGGCTTGGGGGTGTTCCTATCGTTTGGCTTTTGTGAAGAGTCTTTTTCTTCCTATTGCCTAATGAGAGCAGAGTTTTTGTAAACCAAGGATTTGTCGTGTCAGAGCGTATATGAATGGTTGGAACAAAACATGTGTACCAGATTATTTATTTTACTCTTGAATAGCACCCAATTTTCTTCTACTGATCTACAAAATAAAAATTAGAAATGAAATGATTGAATGAAAAATGGTCAACTCATGGTTAATTGATGCGTAGTTAGCTCAAAGTTTTGTCGAGCGTTTATTTTAGAAGCTGACGTTATCTTGTACAATTTCCAAGATGTAGCTCTATTCGTGTGAAAAACTGATAACAGCGTTCTTGAAATTTTCACCCAGCGGCGGCGAGAAGGTGACGCAACGTGTTGTGTTAGGAACTAGGTAGCTCTTGTTTTTGGGTGCCACTCATCCCTATCGCAATTTGCCGTATCGCGTATCCGCGCTTAGTCGCTGCGATGCAAGTGGGGCCACCGGGCGGCCATCTTGCATGTATTGAATTCGACTTTTGGAGCGTCGTGACGCTGGGCGGCAACGTGTTGGAGACACGTTTTCTGCTCGGTCGCCGTCATCTGCCGAAGACGTTTAGAACCTTGTGCAAACGGTCCAAATGCCTTTAAAAACCGTTTTTTTTAACGATAGAACAGCATTGCATGAAGATGGTGCAACTCGTCGAACGCAAATCTCGCTGGTCTGCCGGTGTGACTGTGAAGTTACCATGACACGCCCGAAGTAATGCGTCTTTGTGACTTCGCATGCTTTTTTGTCCTGTACCCATAATCAAGGACCAGGTGCCCCGCAAACCTCTGTATGTGGAGAGGTCAATTGGCGACTACCTGGGCGGGGCCTCTGATCGAGAGGGGAGGCAGGGCTGAAAAATGGCTAAGAAGATCTGCAACCAGACCATCCCATTAGCCCAGCCTAATGCTGGCCTCCCCTGTGACCTGCCTGGTATATCAGACCGAGCAGGTGCGGGGCAAGTACAGGCGATTATGTCGTAATCATTGCACTTAATCTACATTTATGTAGAATTCTTAATTTCGTTGTTACCATTACTTTCATGTCTTACGTTCATTAAAAAACGATTTAATTTCTGGGGACTGATAGATGTTCTTTATAGTTTAATATACTTAGGCTTGTTCATTCGTAAGCCATCCGAGATAGTTAAATCGCGATTGAAGACGTACTTGTTTTGATTCAATGATAAAAATATACAACACGTCTTTTTCATGAAAATAATAACGATAATATCTTTTTTTATTCATCGAATTGTCTTCAACAATTTTATATCATTTGAAATATTTGCGCTTTTGTTTTGTTATAAAAAAGCACCACTAAGCCAGGAATGTAATAACGGTCTCAACGTGAGTTAAAGGCGAAACACTTCTCCACACTGTTAGCGCGAAAAAGACATCGACGGTTTTCCCCGTTTTTCTCTCAATATTGAAAGACGGTCATAAAAAATGCTATAGTGGTAGACAGTGCTCAGTTGGGGTGCCGTTACGATCGGCGTTTGTTTTTGGCGAAGATAACAATATTTCGCGCCTACAGTGCTACGTCTCCTCGAAACCCTTTTTTGTGATCCACGCGCTTTTCGGACCTTTCTTGTTCCTCTTGCGATGTGGAGGCAATTGAAAATGAGGGAATATCGGGTGTGCTCCATGGCAGACCTGTCGCCGGAACTTGGAAACACAAGCTCGGTTTCCATTTGTGATGACGTCAGTGAGGTGATTGCTCGCTTCGGTTATGGGTGCGGCCCCGAACTATGTTCGGAATAAACAATCGCCCATTGTGCGCTGCGGAGCGAACGTTGACACTTTTTGTCCGGGGAAAAAGAAAAGGACACGGTACAGTCAGTGACGTCTCAACTCTGTCAGAGGGCCTCTCAAATACGCCGTGGATTCACCGATCAAAGAATGGACGGCCCCAAGAACGCTAACCCTACCGGGGAGGTTGTGGATCGTGGTCTCTTTGCAGTAAAGATGGATTCAACAAGGGGTCGGCAACCTTTTGCTGCAGCGGGTCGAATCACAGCGAAGCGGACATGGAGCTGGCCGGGCAAGAAAACGAGATGGGGAGAGGGGGAGGGGACGGGGATCACCTTATCAAGGTAATAGAAAAAAGAAACTGTCGAATAGTCACTATGATGAAGAGATGTTCATTTTGTTCATGTTCATGGAACGTAATATAGTTGGAGCCCCCTCAGTAAGATTTTGTGTATTTATTATTGCTTGCTAAAATTCTAATCTTCGCATTAAAACCTCAACTGAGAGTAGTAAAAAAAATGCTTGAGGTGCTCGTTTGTAATTCTAGAAAACCACGTTTAATTTCACGGTCCTCATTAATAAATAGTATGTTCACATATATGCACTACACGTGCTGTGGCGAATACTTTGAGCAAGGCCGCTCTCCAGTTTAAATGACATACACTCAGAAAAAGGGTGTATGGTTACACCCTTTGTCCCATAGATTACACCCCAAAACTATACTCGACGTACAGCGCCCTATAGTCAAACAGACGGCCCTAAAGTTTACGAGGGACTTGATAGCCGTGTGGTACAACTTATTAAAATAGCTAATGTACGTGTTACTGACTACAAAAAAAGTAATCGGGGTTTTCTTGGCCCTACCGCAAAAACTCAGTGTTTTCTTTGTGTAGACTTTGATACGTTATTTAGCTATTTAAAAAGTTACATCGCACCGTTATCAAGCCCCTCGTAAAATTTGGGGCCGTCTGTTCGACTATAGGGCGCTGTACGTCGAACTGAAGTTTTGGGGTGTATTATATGGGACAAAAGGGTGTAAGGTGATACCCTTTTTCGTTAGAGTGTACAATTTTCTTTCATAGCAAATATTGCTGCGATGGCTGTTTTGGCATTGTCCGCCGGCTCTACCGGTCTCTGATGATGAGCTCGAAACAGATGTACCTGTGAACAAGACCATAGAGCTGTCCAGGGATAGTGAACGTCTTGAACACGTGGCATCGTACACCTGTTCCGTAGTGTCGCGCTGATTAGGTCTAAGTCATCTCCGCAAGGTCTTTAGTCTTCCGGTTTTTTTCGGCACTATATGGAGAGGCAAAGTCACCTCACGTCACGCGACGTCAATTTCGCCGCTAAATTTAGTGGGGAAGTGATCTCGCATGACATCGATTTTTTTATGATATTTAACGGGAAAATTGACGTCACGTGACTAAGTCATGAATACTCAAGTCACGTAACGTCACTTTCTGTAAGTTGGTTGCAGTCTGCGCTGAACACATCTTTTGCTTGACGTGTTTTCCAGCGCGATCAAGTTTGTATATAAAGATCCGGGAGCACTGAGACTTGGTAACGGACAGTGTACAACACAGACACAGATTGGTGCGTGTGTCCATTTTTTAAATCCGATAGTACTTTGGCAGAGCGTCCCTACACACAAGGGTATGTAGTTGAGCGGACTAGTGCAGTATAAAGTTGAGTAAAGGAAGCGTAAAAGAAAAGGGTGCGAGGGAAGAATGCAAGAGAAATTAGCTTTGGCACCGCACACAGATTAGGACATCGGAAAGGAACAGGTCTTTTATTATTAACGGAGAAGCACTTTACTGGATGAGGCGAGAACGGGAGTGTTAAAGGGCCCATGAAACGAACTTTGGGCTGGAATAATTCAATTTATATTGGAATTTTACTAATAGCACATCGTTCAGTGGGCCAAAAGCAAAAAAGGTAGAAAGTCAAAAGCCTGACCTTCAGTACGAAACCTTAGAAATACAGCGGACTATTTCGTACCTCCTTCACTTCGTAAGCTCTCTGCCTTTTCACTGTGATACATCCGAGGTCCCCGCAGCGCGTCACCGGGCCCAAACGCACGTCACACGATCACCGGCCCTCACTTATTCCCTTCACCCCTAGGCTGACATTGTGGTGAAAGCTACGCGCTTGCAGGACGAATCAGCACGCCTCACCTTTCATCACCTGACCTCATTCTCTGCGCGTGGGTATGCGCGAGAGCGTGATCACGTAGCAAAAGTGTGGCTGGCTCAACGAGCACGTAGCGTCCACAGCACTGTAAGCTTCGGGGTGAACAGGTGGGGAAAGCAACTTTGTTTGAACCTTTGAGCGACAGGCTAATCTTCTAGGGGGAGAATGGCTGTGTCCGGGTACACAAACGGAGAGTCCGAGCAAGAGGGGACTCCCCCCTTTCCGTCTTCTTGAACTGTTTGGCAGAATGCGCGATTTATGAGTTGAGGAGGAAAGCTAAACAGGAAAAAGTTGGAAAAGGCGTTTCACGACGCCTTTAAAGGGCAACTCCGGCCAAAACTCCAAATGAAATAAATTACTGGTATCGCTGTAGTGACACAAAATAAAATACGACCCCATCCAAAATATTACGTCCGTGGCACGCCGCATTCTCAACTAATGCCGATAATAAAAATGCGACCCGCCGCGAGCCGCTGCTCCTTAAGGGGTATCCACACGAAGGAGAAATCCGCCACTTTCCTCCGCGGAGCGCGCATCACGTGCGACATACGTCATCCCTTTTGACGCCTCGCGGCGCCGTTCTCCTCCGTGGCGGAGGCGCGGAGGCTTCGTACTGTCAGCACGAAAGCTCCGCAGGCGCGTGGCGGAGCCGACGACGGAGTTTCCCGGGTTGTTGACGTCACGACATCCGTCCGCGGAGTTCTCCTTCGTGTGGATACCCCTTTAGCGGGCGGCCAGCGGGTTGCCGATCGCTAAAGCAACATTGAACCGTGACGTCAGTATCGTTCTCCTCTTTCTCCTCCGGTCCGGGCGTTGCGCAGAGTGCGCTTCTTTGAGCCGCTACCACCGTTGCTTTTGATCTGCTAGCCCTTGTAGCTTCGGTATAGCCTTTTGTTTATTTGCTTGTGAGGACTCCAAGACTCGTTTTAGCGAGCAACTCGGTGCGCCCAAGACTACCCAGCTGTTCCTCGAAAGGTGCCGAATACAACTTGTAGCTCAAACAACCTGCTGCGTAACCTGGAGGTGCTTTTTCACAAGTTTCCAACGGACCGGAAATTGGAGAAGGTGTGGGTGAACGCTGTTCGACGAGTGGACTTTGGACTTCGGCTTTTACGCGCCTGAAGAAAAAAGAACGAAAAAATAGACGTGTACAGCCCAGCACACGTCTGTTCGGGTGCCGCGGCCCACGCCGGAGAGCCTAAAAGCTTTGTGTCTGGGACTGACCCGCAGCGCGAAAGCGAGAGGGCCCCCAGTACTGTACGTCACTGGCAGCGCGGTGTAGAGCAACGCCGCTCCATTCACAGAGCCCCGATGACAATTTAGGCCTAGCGACGAGTACGGAAGACCGCACGCACGGCTGACAGCTGCTGAGTACGGCACCGAACGAGTTCACTCGTTTCCAGTCGCTAGCTTTTGGGTATACAAGCGACGAGTACGGCATAGCGCACGCACGGCAGCGGCCGCCGAGTACGGCACCGAACGAGTTCACTGTTTTCCAGTCGCTAGCTTTTGGGTATACGCACTAACTCTTGCTACATATGCTGGGTAACTACCACGTATACAGAATTAAAACAAAATCAGCTTACCTCCTATCTTTACATGGCTTGCGCAACAGAGGTAGGTGCCGCTCGGCCTGCGTACTCGTTGAACGAGAACGATCGTGACGTCACGCTCACATAGCGGCTGATTTCCAGTGTTGTCGGAGCCTCGAGCGGCTAGTTTTGGTTTTGTTGGCCCGCCCCAAACAAAACTTTGAGGCGTCGACATCTTTAAAACTACGCACAATAAGGAGAAAAAAATTACACCTTGCAATTCAGGGATGCTGACTGCACTAAAAACAGTCATAATCCCAAAATCGAAAGTATGGACCGGAGTTGCCCTTTAAAGGGATACTGCAACGAAATTTCGGCGCTCATTTTTTGGTCTATATGTGTTCAAAAGAGCAGTATCACATGGAACATACCAATATCTTGTTAAAAAAGTCTCGAAAAGGAATTTTAAAACGAATTAAACGATTAGCAAAGAGCACCTGGTGGATGTCGCTAACGCCTCGTTTGTAATGCTCGTCTAGGAACCTTGACAGCTAGCGACGGAGGTTGTCTCGTCTCCGGCCACGACGAGAGAAGGGAGATGGAGGAACTCCCCTCTTCCCGAGAATCCCTTTTGTGTGTCGCAGAAGTCGCTATTGTCCCCCTACAAGATTATAGAAGATTAACCCGTCACTCAAAATTTGTACAAAAGCAGCCGCTTCGGTGGCTGGAACGACTAGGCCATCCTCTCGACGTCAGCCTCGCCGTAGCTTTGGTCGTCTTGAGACGACCTACGTCACGATTGCGTTGGATGTCACGTGCTCTAAGCTGGGCCTTCTCCGAGCGCTTGCCAGAGTGGGCCGTTTATAACGAAAAATACAGCCACCAGGATCAAAATACAAACGTGCGATTGTCATTTACGGATATTGTGGATCATATTCAACCTATTTTTAAGCACGACGAGAATATTTCAAATTTCGTTGAAGTATCCCTTTAAGATTCAGTCCACCAATTTGCAAGTAACTGGATCCACCTGGTGGAAGACGGAGTTTGATGATTCCCAGCACGAAGCAACGAGCGGATTAAGAAGGAGAGGGAAGAAGGTTCTTGAAACGACCTTGGGGGCCAAGACGAGCTACACTATAGTCCCTTGCAACCTAAGAACGAAGGGCGAGGGTAAGAGACGGGCCGGGGGAGGAGGAAGCAGACGGAACGCTGAAGAGAGAGGGGAAACCTCCTTCTCTCTTTAGCGTTCCGTCTGCTTCCTCCTCCCCAGCCCGTCTTGCCCTCGCCCTCGTTCTTAGGCCTACCAGCGGACTATAGGCACAAAAGGAACTTTGTGGGAGCCCGAGACCAGGTCACTGCAGCTCGACGGTGCCAACAGGATCTAGCTTCCTCGGTCGACGGAGCTCCAGCGCTCGCTCGAGTGCAAGCTCGCAACATTCCACGCTAGAAGCTCCTGAACCGGTGATTTACGAAAGCGGTCCACTCAGACAAAAATGACTTGTCCCAATTGAAGTTTTCAGTTCACGAGAATTTACCGTAATCCCGAGGCTCGGTGAAAATCAGAGAGAGCACGGTCACATACCTTGGTCGCCGACCACAGATTTCCCGCTTGGCGTCACCTTGTTGTCGTGGTGCGGCTTGAAGGGCATCTTCCAGCGCTCCAGTTGCTCGAGGTCGGCCTTGCAGATGTGGACTGCGGTGACCAAGAGGGAGGCATGCTCGAGTTTGTTATAGATGCCCACGGCTCGAGAGATGCGGCGCATAGCTTGTTATGTTCGAGCGTCACGCTCGTGGTTCGGTCTCCGTCACTCTTATCGGCTAATGCTGTGAGCTCGTCGGCTGCGGATTGATGATAGGATGCATGGGACTTGCCATGCCCCGTGTTCCCAACTAGCTATGTCAAGGACTATAGTTGCGACTGTTACGTTAGTACCGCCTTTTTCTAAAATCATAGTTATGAAAAGGTCAGTTCCGAGCAGACATGCTACGGGGAAAAACATTTTTTTTACTATTTTTACGATAGCTGAATGAATTTTTTACAATTTATCAAGGCTCGTTCTCCTTTTTATAAATCTGGTGTTAGTTTTGACATAGCTTGTTTTTTATGCTCTGGATGCTATGCACGTGCAGAAAAAAGGTCTGTTCTTGTGCACACGTATGACAACACACTTAAAAGAGCCTAGTAAAATGAGCTAATTTGCTCCTTTTGATAGACCAATATTGAGAACAAATATTTTTGTGTGCAAACTGTGAAGATGCCCCAAAATTACATAGAAGATGAAAACGTGTTTGAACGTTACCATAGACATGTGGCAACACTCTTTCACGGAAAAAACAACAAAATCTTTTTTTAAACAAGTTTTGTAAGACGTTGAAGCTGCAGAAGACTGCGATGGAGGAGAGACGGCTAGGCCTACTTCTCAGCATAAATGTGATCAAATTTATGCCGTTTTGGGTTGCCGGAGTTCTTCAAATGCGTATTTGACTAATTTTGCAATCATAACCAGTCCTTAGTAATTTCATACGTAAGATATAGAGATTCAAAGATAATAAAACTTCATAAAACACATAACATTTCTTGTAAAATATTGCAGTTTTCGACTTACAACATATTGACAAAAACAAAGATAAAAGCCAGATGGTAATTTTTTTACACAGAATCTGTATAGGGCACGGGTCTCATTAAAATGTCCCCAAAAAGTGTAATGCAAACCTCATACCCCTTGCAGACAATATGAGCTGAAACACCCAACTTGGCCTCTTCTGCATCTGTGGCACCCACAATAGCTCTGTTGTTTCTCAATTTGTCAAATGGTTTGCCAGTATGGGACCTCAACTTCATATTCCATTCCTAGTTTGGACAGTAGCTCTTACTGGAAGGTACACCAAAGAAACGCAGAGGGCAGCTTCAGCCCATATAGTCTGCAGTAGTAACATGCTAAATTTAACATACACTTATGCACCGCTAAATCTGGCAGAAAGCATTTCCTTGCTAAGTTTAGACAGGAAACCTGAATATTTTATGCAAAATTCCACCAAATTTAACGGCACTTGATGTGATTTTTGAGCACAAAAAATCTCACGAAGATCTCAATGAAAATCTTAGTAATTCTCACGAAAGTCTCACAAAATCTCACCCAGTGCAGCTTAAAACATGCTATACAGATCCCGTGTTTCCGACTTTATCTGGAGTGTTAAGACACATAGTACTGACTTTTACAACACCAGAATGTCACGTCCCTCTACTGCATGCCGTAAAAAAAAAGAAGAAAGATTTACAATGTTTTTTTTTTTAGTTTAAAAAGAAACTGCTCATTCCTCGCCCAAATCAGTCAGTCCGATCCAGATGGCAAAGTTTCACAACTAACCGTTATCTCAATCAGAAGTTATAAGTGATTTTCTGAAAACTTCAATGGGAGAATGGGGCTCGTTTTTTACCCGTTTTTGGCAACTGGCGTGATTCGGGTCCGTGAATTTGAGAGCTCTGTCGGCTGCCATTTTCCCATTGAAAATTTCAGAAAACCACTTATAACTTTTGATTGAGAAAGACGGTTAGCTTTGAAACCTCGACACATTCTGGTTTGGACCGCTAGGGCCACATTCAGCCGGAAAACGAGCGTTCAATGATGCATACTTTATTTTCGCGACAAAAAAACAAAACCTGCTAGATTTTTCGGGGAGACACCTTGTACTTTAGAATGCTTTCAAGCATGAAACCAGAACTCTAATCTAAAAAAGTTGTGGTAAGCTTGCCATGCTGGTATTTAAGAGGCAGCTCTCATGTACAACCTGAGCAGTATAATAAAAGTGTACTGACTTAGCATGCACATCTAAACAAAAAAGAAAAAATACTCCAGTAGAGAGAGCAGAGGGTGGTACACGAAAGCCCCCAATGTCAAATGCCCCGTGTCAAATGCCCCCGGCAACGCCCTGCTTAATGCCCCGCTCACAAGCTCCCAGCTTCAAGCCCTGACGCCAATCCCCCGTGACGGGGGATTAGGCGTCATGAGCTTCTGAGCTGAGTGAGCTGACCAAAGGCCGAGAGAATGCAGCGATTAGTGTCGACGCCGCTCACCTTTTTCTCCTTTACCGCACTCTGGATGT
Organism: Ixodes ricinus; assembly: GCA_037355805.1. Classification (NCBI taxonomy): domain Eukaryota; kingdom Metazoa; phylum Arthropoda; class Arachnida; order Ixodida; family Ixodidae; genus Ixodes; species Ixodes ricinus. Next base: position 34,603 of record JAZHYW010042221.1, on the reverse strand, counting down.
TTCTGAGGAGCTGGGGAAGCACGTCTTGCATCTCGACGATGTTTCTCCTTGTCCGGGTACCGAGTTGTGTGCCGGTTGTACAGGAAGATGGCGCGGAGGTCTGCATCCTGTGCATAGCGTTGGACATCGTCACACTGTCAGTTTCCACCCATTTTAAATGCAACAGCATTCATACGGCCACGAAACCATAGATCGTATTCGTCCATCCGTAAGTGGTTCGATGGCGCACCTGCTTGCAGTTTGTTTTACCACGGCAACATAAGCAAAATAACGAACGCGAGCACTTGCGGCTTATCAAAATCAGGGTTCTCTCCGATTTTTATACAACTGGCTCGGGAACTTAGTACTTTTAGGGGTTTTATCGGTATGCGCCAAAAACACAAACCCCTGGTTGTAAGTTAGGCTATAAATTTTCCACCCGTTTATTCATAAGACAAATCGGCAAATGTTTTTTGGTGTTAATTTTTCTTTTTTTCTTTCTTTTTTTTCAAATGTTGGCGTGTTTTAGTGATCTGTTTCGGATCGGCGCTAGAACAATGGTTATTGGTGAAAAAATCTTGTTAGACCTGCTTCAGATGGGGTAATTTTTCCCAGCAACTTGATCGGCACAACACCAGCAACACGGGCTGCGTCGTACACGCAGCAACCAATCACTGCAATTTGCCATCATCATCATTAAATTTTATTTTTCTCACACTATTTAGACACAGAGTTACGCGCTATAAACATGCTTTTATACCTTTAAATGGTATTTCTCGATACGGTTTATTCCCAAAGCCACCATTTCAAACCAGAACCAGTCTTTAGTTGTGATCATCACCGGCTAGGGGTGCAACGTGAAGATATTGCGTCCCTGATTGGCTGCTGCTGCTGCTCGAACGTCTCTGAGCTGTCTGAGCTGCTCGTCCGTTTTGAGCCAGATGCGATCCAAGCAATTTGTGTCGCACTAAGAGAAAGCTAGGGAACAACTTGCCAGCAACACCGAAATTGCTGGGAAAGTCGTCCTGTCTGAAGCGGGCCTTAAAAGCTGAGGGTTCGAGTCTAAGAGGGGAGGGTGGCAGGGAGGAGCTCCAGTTGTCCCGCCTCTAGTGTCAGCTTCCTACCTTCGACAACGCTTGTGTACCTCGACAACATCTTGTGCACCTCGAGCACACGCGCACAGCCAAAGCACGGCGGAAGGCACGTCTATCGGTGACCATGGAGAGAAGATTCTGGGAAGTTTGTGTTCTGGTTTTAACCGGCTTCATGTTGTTGATGCCAATGGATGTTTGTCGGTGCTTTCTAATTCTAAACAGCTCTGCATTTCCGACACCGACGGGTCTTTATCAATGTTTTTCTGTTAAAACTGCGAAGTCTGCGGCCTAGGTAGTTAGTTTTAAGTGGGGTTCCGTGTTTTCAGGGCTTACTTTTCTCAATATTTGGGGGTGTTTTTTCGGGGTTTATTTTTTCTCACAGATTAGGGAAGAGTGGGGAAAAATGGTGAGAGGAGTGGGACAGTCCAACATATTTCTTCAGTGAATAGTTCCAAAAAGTTGATGAACTGCTTGATTGATGACACCTTGATAGTGGTACTTTCAACTCTATAATGGCGTACCTGCTTGACGTGGTGTACACGATTTGAGTCTGTGGTTGCCACTTTGACAGTTAAAAGTAAGTAGCAGAGATCTGTTTTGCTCAATTCTTGATCTAAAACGGTTTGGCCAAGAGCTGTAGTAAACTAACATTGAAAAGATGTGTTATAAGGTTTCTTTTAACCACCTCTATTTTAAGCTCAACATCTCACCTGTTGCCACAATTGGCAACTTACACTGTGCAAGGTAGTTTGAGAGAAATGGTACAGTGAGATAATGGACGAAATGGGACAGTGCCTCAGTTCTCCCTTTATAAAGATTGGTGCTCCGACTGTTAGATCAACACTAAGATTAACCTGTAAAATTAATAATCATCTCATTTTCGTTCATATAGCATTTAGGTCACCAATTATTTATTTTGTGTAAAATGTTACCGCACTCTTAATCCCTGGTTCAAAACCACCACAATCGGAGGAAAAGAATACTGCAATCAGGCTTTATGTCTGATGAAGACCTGTCTGCCTTTAATATTCACTAGTACAACTTTTAGCGCAATCTTGCATGTCTCCTACTCGTCCCTGGGGGAGGGTGGAATGGGACATTTTTTTGTTCTTGCAATTTCTTTTTCGTCTTACATTTCCAGAAGCATTAGGGCAAAGTTTTGTTCAGCTGATGTGAAAGGTCTTTCAAGACCTTTCACATCAGCTAGAACTAGCTAGAACAGTGCACAAGCACAGGAGGAAGAAAATAGAAGACAGGAAAGAGCGCTGATGTACGGTGAAACGTCTTTCACCCTACATTAGGACCATTAAATTTGTTTCTATGTGCCCATTAATCTACACAAAAATTTATAGTGTGGAAGCTGTCCCATTTCTCCCCACTTCCCCCCAAGTGTTTTTCTAGCATCAATTTTTGGTGTTGGATAAAAATCGGGGCTTTACCGGGGCTTATGTTCGTGAAAGTAGGACACCGGCGTGGGCTTCCCCAATCCCCAAAGAACACGTATGTGAGCCAAATACTTGGAAAACATCCTGGTGCCGACAAGAGAAGGAAACGCGATAAGCAGTGTGGATCAGAAGAAAGCAGCAGCCTCGCAGACAGTTCATTGGGGGCCGTGTTTCGGGTCGACACGAAATAAAACTGTAGATAAGGTTTTTCTTCCCGTGAAGGTTTTTCCCATTCGAAAACAGCTCCAACCCAGAGTTTTTCACTTTTTCACAATTTCGATCAAACCGGCTCAGGGTTTTTTTGGGGGGGGGTTTATCGGTAACACGGAAGACACGGACACCCTGGCTATAAGTGTTTTAGCAACGAGCTTCGTCTGCTGGAAGAGCACTGACCGGGTACCGTGAACTGTGGCTCCTTCTCGAGGCCGAGGCGGTCGACGAGCACCCGGTAGTCGGTCTTGGTGCCATACAGTCGGTACGGCGCTTTAGTCGTCTGGTAACAGGACTCCCGGTGGTTCTCCGGGAAGCACTCGACTTCCTCACGGTGAAGCAGCAGGTACAGAAGCACCCCGGTTATCACCAGCACCGCCACCAGCTGCGAGAAGTACACGAAAGGTGAGGCGCACGTTTACAAGTAACAAAGATCGACTTAAGGACAACTTGAGGACACACCAAAACAATTCGTCGAATTTCGTGCAATAACAAAAATCAGAATAAAATTCAAGTGTGCTGGGAATGTGGGATGCAAACCGATTTCTACCCGTTCAGTAACTTAGTTTCATCAAAAATAACGGCAGCTTATTTTTTTATTTTTTTTGCTTTTTTGAGCACCGGGAGGGCACCCATTACAATAGCTGCCTACCTATAACTTTTAAAATGTTTGCAAACTACCGTAGAATACCGCGCATCCGCCCATACCACACTAAGTGCCCATACCCAAATTTGTAAGATCTGAGAAAATATGCACAGTACATTGATATGTAAAACTGATGACCGGACAAGCGCCCATGCCCCATTTTTTCGCGATTATCTCGAAATTTTGAGTGGGTGCTTACGCGGTATTTTACAGTAAGCAAAAAGACAAACAAGCACCCATCCCCAACCTCTCATGTTCACCTCGAGAACTGTAATAAAAAAATATCTGGCTCCTTGAAAAGCATTAGTAATTTCCCTTTTATGTGGTGAATTAAGACATATGTCAGTGCATTTCAAATTAGCTATATGTTATTCTATGAAGACACAGACATTTCAAACATCAAAAGCATTGATTCTTCCCCCAGCATCTAAAAACTGCAAGAACTACACGCAAACACCGACCATCCACCAATTTTACAATAAGCGTCCACCACTCAATTTGTAACATTCGGAAGATACACGAAAACATATCTTTACATATTGTTGACCAAAGGAGCACCCATCCCCCAGTTTTACATGATTGTCTCGAAGGTTTGAGTGAGCACTTGCTCGGGATTTTATGGTACTTGGCACGGCGTGTGAACAATGCACAAAACTTGCGTTTTTTCTTATCTGACAAGTGGTCTTTTTCCTTATCTGACAAGTGGTGTTTTTCCTTATCTGACGAGTGGTGTTATTCCTTATCTGACAAGTGGTGCAAAGCGGCAAAGCCCACCCTATCATGTGCCCCTATTGCATTTTTGACCCATTTCCCAATCTTTCAAGGTTATCCTTACATTTTGGGTGGGCACTTGCTCGGAATTTTACGGTAGGTCGCACGTGCGAGATGAGAGGCATCATGGCTCACGCAAGGGTTGTTGTAAGGTGCGCTTTATGCTCAAGGCATTTCTAGTTCCCGCCGCGTCGCAGAAAGCAGAGGCTGCATCGAGCAGCATTGGAAGAGGCTATGTTATTGGGCACTGCTTCCAGTTTGAATCGTGTGATTGGATCCGAGCCCACATCAAACACTGATGCAGCCGCGATGCCAAACACATGCTCAGCAGATGCTCAACAAAACACATTTTGTGTTGGGCTGATGCCCAACACAAAATATAGCTGCCTCGAATAATTGCCACAACAGTTACTAGATGCCAGATACTTTTGAAGAGGATCTGATACCTGTTATTCCAGGCAGCGAGCCTAAAGGCTCGTTCACACACTTGTGACCGATTACGACCGAGAGAGACAAGACCGGTTTTAAGTCTCTTAAGTCGTCTTAGGACCAGCTCCGCAGCATCACAGCCGGTCCTAAGACGTCGCAAGAGGCTTAAAAGCCGGTCTTGCCTCTCTCGGTCGTACTCGTTACAAGTGTGTGAGCGAGCATTAACACTAGTGTGGATCACTGGCACCTGTGACTTCACGAAATGATTGGTTCCGAGCATGCAGAAACATTCGTGCTGGCTGCCAGATTGAGCGATAGACCTGTTTCATTTTTGTTTTAGATTGAGAGGAAATGAAGCTTCTGGTTGAAGCCCGTCATGCTTCAATATGCAAACGTCATATCGCACAAGCTATGCCTACTAAAATACCACATCTCAAATTTGTTTCATGGTAACAATGAACGTGAAAATGACATGAACGAGCGAGGGGTCAAAGTGAGCATGCCGTGTTCCTGGCCCTGCCCTTCACTTTTTAATTTTACAGTTGACTTGCACGTTGATTTTTGGCAGGTAATTAAGTTTGAAATTACATACCTGGACATCATAAAAAGTCGAAGTTCCCTATTTCCTTTTTTTGTTCCAGTATGCAAAACATTTTTTGTGTTAAGTGTCGGCAGACGTAAACAAGAGAGAAATGTCTGCAGTGCATAACGAGAGGAATGTAGATGCAGCACGGTTTAAAATCAGTATGTCTCCTTGAAGTGTCACAATTTTGAAGCTTCAACGTTGATCAGCATGGCTATGCATGCAACAAATTATTTGGCCAAGAGTAAATTAAGATAACAAGTCAGTTGCATTTTTTTTTTTACCGGACGTGACCACCGATTAGTTGAAATATAAGAATTTCGTCTATGACTTCATATAAAAAGGATGAAGAAAAGGCAGAATGGTACTATACTATTAAGACATTCGGTTATTGGTAATTTTTGGAGAATGGAGAGTTTCAACGTCAAACCGGTACAGCTTCCACAGACAAATATTCCTTATTTACGACAGGATCGACGCATCACAGTCCTTAATCCGGAAAGCATCACCACGATCTGACACGATCACACTGTAACTATACTCGCGGTCAACTTTCTGTGGCAATCCGAAGAGAGGAGGAAAGCGCGTACAGCGGTTGGTGCACCCTCTCTTCTAGCATTGACTGCATTGCCACAGAACGCTGACCGCGAGGATGTTACGACCCAACAAACCACATTAGAATACTCACAGTAAAGGCCACTGCAGCCACCATCGCGTTTGCGTTTCTCATTTTGTACGTTAAACCCGCATCGACTTGGGCGTCGGGACGAAGGATAAATTTTTAGAATTTTAAGCTCCTAATTTTAGGTTCCGAGTTCTACCCGATCAAATGCTTATCATGCCCGACCGCTCGCGAGGAACGTCTTCCTTACCGTGAGATGTCGATCTGTGATCAGCCGTTGCTCGCGCTTCCAACGTCCCAACGACACGATCGACCAAGGCTGCCAATCTTTCGTCTCCCTGGCGCAGTTTTGACTCCGCACATTTTTCGAGCACGGATTGGCACGCCGTTGAATTTGCATCTATTCGAGTGAACGAATTCGCGAAGAAATCGAAACGCAGACCGCGCCCTGCGTAAACCATTCTAATATTTTTCTTCTGGCTTGTGCCACTTTCAGTGTTCGTGCGTGGTGCATTGCTCGCTTTCCAAAGTGGCGAGGACGCGCGTGCAGAGCAGGACACAGCTGTTGATCTTTTCGTGATGTCCAAACATCAAACGCTTCTGTGAGTCAAACAAATGGTCAAAAGTGGACGGCAGACTTGAGATCGGACTGGATTGGACTCTGGATTGGACTGCTGGTTAAAGCCATCGTTGAAGCCGGGCTACGTCGTCAACGTGGCTGTAAATAAATATGGCTCGAAAGCGTAAAAAGCAATCATTTTGTAATTTAATGACGTGGAAATCAAAATCACTCAGAGGATGGAGATAAAAATATGGTCAAAAAGTAGTTTCACTTTCGGTACCGCTCGACACCGATCGCGGTGCCGTTCAAGAACGCGCAAAGCGAAACACAGTTTGATGTCAGTACTCACGCATTTGTACTCTCGCAGGAAAACATACTTTGAGCGATAAAATACTCGCTTGAACCCTGTTAGGGTTAGTAAGTCTCTGGTCAGTGTAAATAATCATCCGGAACGACAGCACGGGCAATATGTTGTGGTCTCGCGCGGTGGTCAAGAACACAGCAGAAATAGCCATTACACTCACACCGCACGTTAATATACGATAATATTTTTGTTCACGCATAACTGAGCTAGATCACACTGGCTGCCAATGGCGCAAAATTGAGCGCATCACTAAATTTATGGACGCCAAAGTCACCATACAGTTGCTGTTTTGCATTTAATCAAAGTATTAATCATCATCACCGTCATTGAGCTATGTTCGTCTACGCCTCGTGGTCTACGCACGTCCATGCAACAGTTGTTTCCAGTTTGCGCAGCCTGCGTCTTCGAGGAACCATTTGCGGAATTTGTTGTACGTGAACGTTCTCCCAGACGCGATGTCAGAGTGTAACTTTGAGCAAAGCTTGCAACCCAGATGCTCGTACTTGAGTTTAAAGTGGTTCTTCCACAGAAAGAACGATTCATACCATTCCGGATCTCCTGCGACACGCTTCAGGTACTCCCCCAGTTCGGCCGGGGACCTAAAGTCAAGAGCGTTTATGTATGATCCGGGAGGCGCCACGCTGACGTAGTCACCACCGCCCAAAACCACAGGCACAAGGTCGAACAGGAGTGGCCGGAAAAACTTTTCAGTGACGTAGTCCCTGCAGATGGAGTTCTCGAAGGACAGGTAGAAACTGTAGTTCTTTGCGGCGTCCTGGTAACACGCGTCGGACGCTTTAGGTTCGCACACGAGTTTACCACACTTGCCAAAGATGTCGACGGGCAGAACCTTCTGGAGCTCTGACACGTAAGTTTCACGTCTGCTATCCGTCTTGCAATGGGACACCATCCACACGGCGGCTCCTGGTTTGGCAGCCCTCGAAAATTCCTTCGACTTCGCCGTGACACGAGGTCGTTTTCTCGCCTGGACCGTGTAGCCGTAAAAGGTGGTGATGTCCGAGTCCTGCCTGTAGGTCATCGTCATGTTAAAGAGTTCGTCTAGTTTCTCCAGCATTGACAGTGAAGTGGCTGTTGGAGGCTCCAGGCTGAAAAAGATCCATCGTTGTTGCGGGCTTCTGTAGCTCGGCATGTCGTTCAGGTAGATGTCTTTGCCATGGAACAAAATGGCCGCGCTGGACTTGAGATGGCGTCTCTGCCTCGTGAAGAGGCAGACCTGAGGACACTTGCTGTCCACGACGTCTTCTTTGAAGTATGGGTAGCTCTCCTTGCCGGACCATGTTGTCCACAATAGAATGGTGAGCGGTTTCGGGTTATGGTCTCCGCTAAGGTTGTAGACGAGGACACAGGTAGTGACCAGAAACACCGCAACGAGTCCTCTGAAGAACATTCTATTGCCGATCAACATTGTAGAACTGCTTGCCCTGGTGTATTTATGCGATGCCACCTACGTTAATTTATTTGTCTGTATGGCGTCTTCGCATATGGTATCTTTGCAGTAGTGGGGAATCATCCGGAACGCGACGCTGTCGAGACACTCTTTACGTCAGTAATATACTCTTCAAGGCAGAAGACACTTCCCTTCGGTTCACTGCAGGCTTGACTCAGATGGACACAGCTTCGACGTGCACCACTTTCATCCGCGCACGACACGACAGTGGTCGTCGTAACGGGCGTTGCGCGAAAAGAATACGCGCAACTGTTCCCTTTGGTCTCGCGGTCTTTTGTGCCAGACTTCCGTCGGAAGATCATACCCTCCTCCAGGTTTAACGATTTATGAACCCGTTGCCATTACCTTCTAGGATTACGAGCGACTAGCGCGGCGGGTAACCGGAGCACGAGACACCATGGGAAACGGGTATCTGCTGGGGATACTATATGACATATAAAGAGAGCATGTTGAGACTGCTGCAAAGGCTACAAGCGCGAGCTTGCCCGCGCTCCTGGCTTTGAGACATCCACTTCTAGCGCGAGCACTCGGTCGTTCTGCGGTACAACTCTTCAAAGCTGCGACCTGGAGCTCTCGCGGTTGTGGCATTGGCTCCAGTCCCAGCAAAATCAAGGCGAGATCAAGCGCCACTAAAATCACCCGGTTAACAATTTGAGCGATCCGTTTTCGGGTGTTTGATAATAAGTTCGCGGGATAAAAGACGACAAAGGGTTCTTATGTATTTTTTAATCGAGTACTACTCCTTGTTAAGGTCTCGCTTTTTGTATTGGAACGCCACAAGCTTGACCCAAAAACAGCGTCGAAATTTTCGGTGACTCAGAAATTGTATGGCAACCAAGGAGAAGGTAATAAGAAACAATCGAACAGACGCTGAGGTGTCGCTCGTGAACACAATAGCGTCAATGATAGCTCAGCTTTCTTCCTATATATAGCACCATAGGTCTTCGAAGTCACGCGCTTACCTGGGATGTTTCATATCGTCCGCAAAATGTAAATTTAAGGCTTTAGAGAGAAAAAAAAAGAACTGAAATGTACAAACTTTTAAGAGACACTTTTTGCATGTCGATGCAGTGCTGTATAAACCATGTTTAAATATTCTAATTTTTGAAAATTTTAGAAAAAAACTGTAGCTACAGAAAAAAAAATTGTTTTGTTTTGAATACAAGGCTTAGACTGAAGAAAAATGAAGAAATCGGTTCAAAACAGTAATTCGCGGTGACGTGAATTAGTGTGGGGGATAGTTTGGTAGTATTGAGCTCATTAAAAACTACAATACCTAGTGATGGTATTGCTTTTTTTAAAGTTGGCTTTATCTTGATTTGCGTAATACATTTTATCACATGTCAAAAAATTATAATACCGATTGATTGAAGCATTGTTTCCGTAACGTCTCATTGGAAAAAAAAAACCTGCTCGCCTTCTGCTTACTTTTAACTTTTTTTTTTTTTAGAGTAAAGATAAACCTTTGCACAGCGCTGAGATATCGCATTTAATTTTTCATCGGGATACGCTCAAAGTGACTCAGCGTTTTAATAGGTAACGGGGCGCTTGGCAGCCGCCGCAAAGCTTTATCGGTATTTTCACTACCGGTTCGTAGCTAGCAGCCGACGCAGCACCATGGCGGCTATTGACGCGTGTGCGGGTGTGGAACCCAATCAATTCGAGCCACCTCCCTCGGCTTCTGGGTGACTTACAAATTTCTGAGCGACTGAAGTTACTCCTACGGATATGTTAAGTAGGAATTGGTGCAAAAGAACCATCGAGAACGGACAAGAAAAAGGGGAGCGAGTGCGGCCGGCGGCAACCTGCACTCGCGCCGCGCTTTCCGTATCGTTGCATGAAAACTTAGACTAGGTTTGCTATTTTGTTTTCTTTTTGAGCCGGTGTTCTTCATTGGGCTTTAATTATTTTTGATGGTTACGTTAGATCACGTCATCGATTGAAATATGTGCGAAAGTACGCCGTAGGACGCGGCTAGCTGAAATGCCCGATCGGAGCTTTGACGTACTTTTCTCGAGCGATCGCAACGGCACCTCACGTACAAAAGTTCGTTTCGACGACATCGGATTACGCGAGAACCCGTGCCTTTAAAACACTCACGTGCTTTTTTAACGTAAACTAAGTTGTCCCCCGTGTACCATGACCCTCCCTCCGCACATTTGTCTAATGATGTCGAGGAAGAAGGCATGCATAAACGCGCACCGATCTTGATATCGGCTACGAAGGATCCTACACTGCAAGCAAACTAAATACTTTTTGCGTGAAGAAGCCCCTTCACTTGGACTCGTATGGTTTAATCGACAAACGTTTCGTCGACAATCACGTTTCGTCTACAATCATTATGAAAGCCGCACCCTGTTGCGACGTTTCGTCGTGCGTGTACACTGGGGCGCGAGCGTGTCCGGCCGTTTTGACCAGGCCCACTAGTTCACGCCGCTTCGCGGCAACAGTCTGCGGCGGCTCATTACAAAACAAAAACAAAAAAATCAATTCGAGTCGTCGATGTAACAAACCATCGATTAAACGTCCTGCCGACGAAACGTCGTGCGATATAATGATTGCCTGCGAGATCGCAGGCAATCTGACCACTCCGATATCGCATTCCAAGTTCTAGCAGGATGCCCTTGTACGACAAGCAGTGCTCACCCCTTCGCAGATTAATCGAGACATTTTTCTGGGTGTCACGAGATTCCATGAGAAATCGCAGCTCCCGCTTTCCGTTCCACGGGCACCGGAACATCTTAAGCCCTTTATGGCTGGTATTAGAACAGCGTACCACGGAGCAGTGAACCGTTTTCACCACAAAGGCAACACGGCTACCACGCCTAGAAGGGTTCTCGATGCAGCTGAACGAACCACGACCGGCACCGGACGAATCGAAAGCGTGAAGTCTACGTGACATCTCGTTTCAGATGACAAGACTTCGGGCTCAAAACGATGATAACCAATTGTGAACTAAATTCGCCTATTCCATAATATATGCTTAATTTACCGAAGTGATCCATGCCAAAAGTATAGGGTGACCAAAGTCGCCAGGCTCGATCTAAAATGGACCGTGAAAATCGACGCCTGCACGTAGCAATCTAAACTTTTCGTCAAAGGTGTATTTCACAGGTTGGTTTTGTCTTGTAAAATTACAAAGCGTAGCTCTCTTTCTGTAAAAAAATAGGGCAAAGAAACTTGCCAAGGTTTCCGGCGGGCGGGGACGCAGACGACCAAGTTGAGTAGCGGGGTGTGTTTGGCGTTCGTATTGATAGGTGGCGTCGGGAGCAGCATTCGAAGGTGCAGCAGGCCAGTGAAAGAAAGCAAACGACACGCAGACGAAATCTGTTGGCAGTAAAAGCGCCTTCGTTATGCAGACGCATTTTTTTTACTTTTATTTTGCTTTTATTTTTCGCATTTATTTTTTAACCAGAGGTATATTTCAAAAAGATTATGTTCACTTTAATAAACCACAGTGGTCGCGAGCCGTCGTGATAAAGAGGTAGCGCCATCTATAAATACAAACGCCAAACGCACCCTGCTACTAAACGTGGTCGTCTGCGTCGCTGCCCGCCGTAGGCCCTGGCAAGTTTCTTTGTCCTAGCTTTTACAAAAAGGGAGGAGCTACGCTTTGTAATTTTACAAGAAAATACCGACCTGTGAAATACACCTTTGACGAAACCTTTAGACTGCTACGTGCAGGCGTAGAGTTTTACGGTTCATTTGAGATCGACCCTGGTGACTTGGGTCACCAGGGTCACCAGGGTCAACCGTAAAAAACTATTTAACCTACAATAAAAAATACTTACTTCCCCCTGTCTTAAAATAGTATGTTGTCACTAAAAGTGATAACAACAAGCATAACAAGCATGATGAAGAACAGTATGAGTAAACACGGACGTTGTACGACAAATGAACACTACAAAACAACGGCTGACTCGCAACTGAAGTTTTGTCTATGAAAATGAAATCAAGGAAACTTTTTAACAGATTATACACACACAGATGAAAACGCAAGTCCACCACGCAACTAAGAGCAGCATAGATATCGCCTTACAAATAGACCGATCTCACCAAGCTTTTGGCGCATGCGTGAAGCAGCCATAACTTTAGTTCACAGCGGGCAGGTGGAAGTGCACAACACGGCACACTCCTGCCGTTCCGTGCCCTGCACGCGACGAGCTCCAGCGAGGTTGTCGCACGCGCAGAAAGACTAAAGTTCCCTGGATGCATTGCGGCGGCGGTGGCGTAGTCAAGCTTGCTGGTGAAATCGGTCTATAGACCTATTGCTATATTACCCAAGCATCAGGAGGATGCAGGGATTGGTGTTCCACGCGCCGCACGTGCTGACCTCAGCAGTAGTGAATGCTCTAAAGCAAAAACCTAAAACCAATTGTATCTTGCACGCGCGTTCGTCGACGCTTTATTTTGGTTATTTACTTCGAATCATTTATACGGGGAAGGCGTGCGCGTGTGGCGCGTGGAACATCAATCCCTGCATTTTCCTTGATGCTTGGGTAATATAGCAAATAGTCTATTGGCACCAAAAGACATCGAAGGTACGCTATCTCCTTCTCGGATAACGCCACCAATGACTCACCGACACATCTGTCTGCCAACGAAGTAATAGAAGAAAATACCTCGGATCTAACATGAGTGACAATTTGGAAGGTGATATCTCTCCGGCTCCTAGTTGCATGGCGGGTGTGCGTTTTCATGTGTGTGTGTGTGTAATATGTTGAAGAAGTTTCCTTGGTTTCCTTTTCATGGAATAAACTTCAGTTGCGAGTCGGCCGTTGTCCTGGCGTGTTCGTTTCTTGTTCTTCGTCCGTGTTTACTGAGGCTGTATTTCATCATGCTTCACTGTTACCAGCTGGCCCGATTTTTATAACCCTTCTTCCGATTACAACGAATCCCCATAAATGCCGCGTTGGCGACAGATAATACACTCGTTTAAAATAGGCAACATCCTATCCCATGATTGTATACGATGAATTGAGGGGAGCAAAAATAAACAGAAAGCAAACGTCAGTAACGCCTGCATCCTGACGCAAGTGGAAGCGAGCCCGTCACGCGAGCCGCAAGCAACAGTAATATTTCACGTCCACCAGCAAAAGAAGTAAACCAAGGAAACAGAAAACAAGAGTGGACCCGATCAAGAACGCCTGATCGCAAGCTCTACGTACGTGCGCGGCACGCGAGGGGGCGTGGCACGAATCAGAGACGCTACGCCAATTTCTGCGGTCATTACCAGCGAGCGTTGTGGACGTGACAGTAAGGGTTCAAGCTTGATACGTGGTGACCGCTATTCCATCGTCTTTTCGTTTAGGACCGTAGTAAGGTGTCATAGTGTTTAGTGCTGCAAAGGTTACGCTCAAATTTCTCTACCTTAAATATTTTCTACTTAATACTAGTATACTTGGCACAACCTGGGTCTACATTGGAGCAGCTCAACGTGGTATTATTAAAATGTACAAAAACTGATGATTTAAAACGTTGAACGTTTGTAACGTTTAATGTAGAATGCAATGAGATGACATGTTTACAGTTTCAAGAAAAATAAACTCAGTTAAGTTCTAAAAGAAAGGAGTGACTCTAACAACCAGGTCGTCAAAAGTGTCGGAATTTGTTAGAGATGGAGGTAATTTGTTTCATTTAAACAATGAATACATCAGGCTTTCCTAAGTTTATATAGGTGAGACAAGAATATCAATAAATATTTGAGTTGTTGCGGCGCGTGGGACTTTGACAGGAGGCAAAGTAGTAAATATCATTCAGAAACAATGTTGGTGAACTTCTGCAGCAGCGGGACGAATGAACGCGCGAATTTACATGTAGATGGGTTTTTAAAAATACTTACAACCTGTATTATTTTATAGTTACTTCACTGTATAACTGTTAGGTGCAGATTCGCCCAAGAGGATACGACGTCTGTGCATTCGAGACGTTAGCACAACTGCGAAACGGCGTATCGTTTTTTATTTGTTTTTGGTTTTGCAAGCTTAATATTTTGAAAACAAAAATAAACAATACTTTCCTCTGTCAAAAGTCGCCTGTCCGCGCTTTGTTATGCATGTTGAACGACAGCACGCCCTGTTTCGGAAGCAAGGCTGAAACAACCAACAGCGGCGAAAAAGCTCATTTCGCGGTACGAACGCCATTTTTATCGGAGTCGCTGAACTCGTCGTGGGAGCTTGTACGTGCGGCACAAAGTGGCAGTTATAGCCGCGAAAGGCGCAGTTTTGTGCAGCGATATCGACGCGAATGCGGCAACTGATCACAAGTGTGCGAACCGGTGTCGGGATGCGTGAGAACGTTCCATCATAGTATCCTCGTGCATGCCACTAATATTACATTAAAAAAACTTTGCTACATGAAGATCTTGAAAGTGGCGTGAAGTGAACGTTCGCTCATTCAAATCCTCGGCTTGACCAGAGCCACTCGCTGCATTCGGTGTTTCTACCCTCTGGAAAGCTATCTTTGCAGTCCAAGCAACACATTCTTCGAACAACTGCGAGCATGTAACTTAGCAATCAAGATTAAGTCCCAAATATAATTATTATATGTAGGCTTCAAACAATTATCGCACGAGCACAAAGTCAAAAATTTAGACAATCTATAGACCCGGAGGCGTAACTCGTTGAAGGAGACAACATTTCGAACCAACTAACGCTTCAAAAGAAAGATTGAAAAAAAAATGCAGGTTTTATCTGCCGCGTCATTAGCACGCAAACCAAGGTATTCAAACTCTGGAAACAGCAATAACCATTGAATTACGAGAAACATATTCTGACAGCCTCTAAACAACGTAATAACTGATGTCTTACCCAGCACAACCGTTCTGGTTGCTGGGAGTGTGGTATGACGCGTACCCTCCATGACAAAAACCCGCCGCACGCTAGACGGCTCCAGCATAGTACAAAATGGCAGCGCCCTGGAGTCTTTATTACAAATGTACATAGGGCCGTTTACTCTTTTGCACACAAAGAACGTCTTCGCGCTGCACCTTGCAAAGATCACCGGGGTCGAAGGATACCGCCGCGCTTTAGGTCAGCGGAGATTTTGATATTAATTTATGCGTCTGGGTAAACATTAAAGAAAAGCAAAACGCAAGCGCTTAATATGAGTTCTTATTTTGTAAATCCGTCGTCCTTAAGTAGTTAAAAATTTGACATAGAAGCCGATTGTTTAAACCGCGCTCTTGTTCCTTAAATAGAAGGATTGTCATAAAATATTATTAGCCACGCGTTTAAGAAACATCTAGCATCTGGAGCTAAGATGTAGATACATTACAAAATGCATTACGTGCTTACAAACCTATCTAGTTTTTTTATACACTCACTCATCAAAAGTAACTCAGGGACAATGCACTCGCTAGTAAAACCTCTTTTGAAGCTCATGCTGCAGAGTTCTCATTCCGCAAACGCTGTCCTCATTTTTTAAATATAAAAAATATAAAAAATATTGATTTTTTTCAATTTTGTTTACAAATTTCCCAGCGGTTCGAGGTCCAGTTTGAGTTCATACCCCTTAGAGATTTATAAATCCAAACAAAGTTTCGCCTTCACGGCAGCGGCGGCATCTGCAGGTAGCGTAGAAACTTCCGAGGAATTAACTGAACACGAAAAACGTTACGATGAACTTTATAAAAAACTAAATACGTAGTAACCTATTCAGTATTTAGTTACTAAACTTCTATCTAGTAACAGTGGCTTGAACACGTGTCACCAGCCAATCTCCAGGTCTACAAGGATGATGTCCTTCGAAGCTACAGTGTGGCATCGTGTCCTTGAACTCACCGGCGAGGCAGGAAGCTACGGCGGCGACCAAGAAGGAGAGCACGACGGCTGGGCCCGCCTCTTCCCTGGCCACGCGCGGCAGGAGCACGTAGACGCCAGTGCCGAGGCTGACTGCGACACCTGCAAGGCAAGGACGTGGAAGCCATCAGTACACGCTGTCATCGCAGCAATCGAGACGCCCGAGAAAAGCGGGCGCCATCGACCGCGTCGGTGCCGTCCGAGCGTCGACCCTTTCCCTCGATTAATTTGTCTTCCTTACCGATTTCACGCCAATGTTGTGGAAAGCATGGGCACTAACTCTGTCGATGGTAACGCAATCACATTGACGTGAATTTTTCTGGTAGGCGGGGCTCAGTACTTTCTTGGATGTGGTGTTATTTTCGTGAGATTAATCAGAGGGCAATCATTCTATGCATAGAAGGAGAACAAGCCATATTTTAATGGGCATTATTTTCGTTTCAACGTTACTAAGATTTCACAAAACAAAATATGTTTTTGAATGAGTGCAGTCCGGAGTGTTTCCGGGTTATCGAAAGACATATTTTGTTTTTTTATCGATGCTCCCAGGACATCTTTAGTTATTTCTTTGGATAGCAGAATTATTAACTGCAGTACCAGAAGCTTTATCGTGCGACCATAAGGACAGCAGAGGCTCCACGGAAGAACAACATGAATCTTTAATTAAGTACGAAAATACGTATCACCACCTATGGCTCCACCAGTACAATGAAACGTAAGGCAGAAGTCATTAAGCCGCACCACCGAATGTGACATGCCAAGGTTATTCCTCGACATATTTCAGCGGACAGTGTGTGATTGATAATTAACCGCCACTCGGCATAACCCATAGCTTCGAATTTCAATGTTGAAGGTGTATAGTTCTCAATTCCGATTTTATTTGAATGTTTGGTCTCGACAAGAGAGCTGTAACCAAGCTGAAGGCATCTGAATAAGATTGATAGTACCCCAATATGCATGCCTGAGCAGGGGAGGCGCGGACAACATAAGAAAATAAAGTCAACTGCTTTCTGCCATTGCAATTTGTTGTGCAGGCGTGCTGGTTGTTTTAACGGAAAGTCGTCCATTCCAGGCTGTTAGAGACATAATGGCAGATACATTATGTTGTTCAATTCCATGACGCATTCCCTCCTATAAAAGTCACTGGTTACTTTGGCTGATGCTACTTCGGATCAATTCGAAAGTTAGCTGCCTATTAATGAACAGAACGTAAGGGCGCAAGTGAGTTGGTGTATATCAAACATTTTTGTGAAAAACCAGAGACTGAGGTATTGACAGACGACGACAAGGAAGAGAAGGAGAACGTCTCAAACATAGCTAAACCTTTATTAAGGACAGAACCCTTTATATAGGGTTGAAGAAGAAGGAAGGAAAATGAACCCTTCTTCATATCACCTCTCTCAACAAAAGATACGACACCGTACATCCAACAATGAGGTCAAACCAACTAACCATCTGACGGCACCAAAGATGACAATCAATCACAAGAAAAAAAGTGCCTCCCTGTGTTGGTGCTTCTCGGGTTGTTGATCGTAAACGTTAAAAATATTTGCATACTTAAGGATGAGAAAAGAGAGTTGCGAGACTTATTCCGCGAGCTACGCCCTTTACACACCCTTATTTTAAGAAATACGACCTTCATAATTATGCATTTTTGCTCGTTGAGTGGAAGAGACTGTTTCCTGGTTTGGAGTACCACTACAAAAACGAACGTTCAAAAGACGTTTTATAGTTCAAAAGAGGAAATACGAATATTAAGTAATGTAGCGCATAATCACTCCACGAAGTATTTGCTTAAAAATCTTGACACGTTGGAAATCACGGATTACAATAGTTATAAGCTTTTGATGTCTTGTAAAATATCATTAGAAAACGATGTTAGCGTTTTTAATTCAGTCTCAGGTTTGGAGTTGTGGGCGCAACATACAGCACTCGTCATTCTCGAAACTGGGCCGCACCGCGCTCCATAACACACCATGGTGACCAGAGACTGGCTTTTACTCTCCCAAGAATTTTAAACAACCTTGAAGCAAAGTTAATTTCTGTGGCAAACACATGGAAAAGGGAAATTGGTGGCCTATTTCAGCGATAAATTGAATAGGTGTTGTCATGTCTTTAAGGTATAGAGACAGTTGCGTATATATTTTTGAAAGTCAAAGTGCATTGTTCTGTGCTCATTACAAAACATTTCAGAGCAAGCGTGTGCAACACTGAATTATGTTTACCTTGTTTATACCCTTTGCACTGTATATAATTGACACCACTGCCCTGTATAAACACTCGATTACCTGTCTTTATATATGTTAAATTGTTCATTCACTCATATGTTGAGCTTCTGCGGATGTAAAGAGGAGGCGGGGGCTTCGTCAAGTAGCGACATGCTGCTTTTTTCCCTGCCTTCCCCTCCCAGAAGGAGAGGAAATGAAATTGATGTGAGTGATTGATTGATTGATTGATTGATTGATTGATTGATTGAGTGAAGCAATGCAGTTCGGGGAAACGACAACATAGCCGCTTAAAATAGCTTTAGCGAAGGTGGCTTAAGCGACCATGTCAAATCATTATTGCATGTATATATAATATTTAATTTAGAATGCATTTCCTGAACGTCAAGGTATTATTTGTTATCCAAAATCTTGCCGAGAACAAATAAATATTCTTCTGACCTTTGTAACTGCAAATGAGAGTGAGTATCTTTGAATTGTTCAGCAGTCCACGGGTGCTAATGTTGTTTTCGTGCATGCTGCATTGCGTCTCTATTTGTCGCTTTTTTAACCTGGCAACTGTATGTGATGTGAGTAGACTGATGATCGTGTTGGTTGAGTTGAGGAGCACCAAACGAACACACGGGTGGGACGAGGAACAGCGTACATTTCCTTTTAATACGCATGAAAGAAAATGCATGTGGTACGTGTTGCTTGTAATTCTGTAGCTTGCAAAACAGCAGCACCCTCAGGGTGAACATCAGCACTCCAGAGTGTTATTCTGGGACAAGCAGCACGTTTCGGTTGCTGCTCGTTCTAGGGCTAGAAACACGGGGGAAGCTAATTGGCAACCTTACTGGTGAAAATATATTTTAGACTGTCAACAAATCTCTTATTTATATTTATTTATCTCGAGCAGAGCCAACTTGATGGGTCGTCTCTGCTTATGTAAACGATTAGAAAGCAAAATAATGTAGTTTAGTGCGTGCATCACACACGTTTGATATGAGTCAATGGAGAACATAAATAATGGCGTACATGCTAACCTCGGCACATGTGTTCAACACAGGCCGAGCGTTGGCCTGGTTTTTTAAGTGAGTGTCTATTGTCAGAGCAGTATTAACCGTTTCAACACAAACACGATTCCCGTTGAACAACCCACAGTAAAGTCAAAAATAAATAAAAAAAAACGAGATGACTGACGCGGAATCAGTCAGTTGAATTAATAATTTATTTTATATTATTGACATAGATGAGGCGGACTTTAATAGCGAGTAATGCAGGAAACCCCGCGTAAGAAAGCCAGGTACAGAAACTGAGACGGAATTCCCGCTAACAACTCTTGGGTAACTTACTTTTAAAAAGTAATTAGTTATACTTACAGATAGTTTGCAAAAATGTATTTAAGTTACAGTTACAGTTATTTAAATATAAAAGTAGCTCGTTACAAAGAGAGGTACATCGTCATAGTGACTAGTAATTTTCAAGATACTATCGTACTTGTTTCGTTTTTTTTTAAATTTAAGTATAAAGACATTGATGACAACACACGATTACTACGATCTATATTTATTTGGAACTCTCAAAGAACTGTCTTTTTCAGGTTTTGTCATATACCGGGCGGGCGCAAGAAAAGAGAACCCTGTCTTTCGCACCGCAGAAAACAACAACAAATAAACTAGACATTGCGGAGAGCTCAAACTCCATCAGAACGTAGCCCCAGCCGTTCGAGCCGGATGCCAAAGTTTGAGCACGAACCGTTATCTTATTCAAGAGTTATGAACGATTTTCTGTACATTTCAATTGAAAAATGGCGGCCGGCGGAGGTCTCGAATACATT
This sequence comes from Ixodes ricinus, assembly GCA_037355805.1. NCBI lineage: Eukaryota > Metazoa > Arthropoda > Arachnida > Ixodida > Ixodidae > Ixodes > Ixodes ricinus. Next base: position 14,587 of record JAZHYW010042221.1, on the reverse strand, counting down.
AAGAACTATGGCGCCAGAAACCTAAAACGGGCAAAAATGGGCTCTATTTTCCCATTAAAAATTTCAGGAAATCACTCATAACTTTCCAATAAGAAAACGCTTGGTGTTGAAACTTTGGCAACTTGCTCGAACGGCTGGGGCTACGTTCTGACGGAGTTTGAGCTCTCCGCGATGTCTAGTTTATTCTTGCGGCGCGAAAAACAAGGAACGGTTTTCTCTCGGACACCCGATATATTATTACCAAAAAGACAAGTTTGGGTTTTTTACGTGCCTAACCAACGACCGGCATCTGGCACTCCCAGCGGAGGACTAGGAATTAATTTAAAAAACCTGGGGATCTTCTGACATGCTACCGAAAGCTCGATAACACAGCGCCTTCTCCGTAATAAGCCTCCGTCAGATTGCGGGCACCTCGCCCGGGATTCGAACCCGCCAGCTGCGGATCCGTAGGCCGGCCCTTTGCCTTGTAGCCACCGACGCGGCTCTGATATATTACTACCGTCGCACGACTTCATTGAATAAAGAGTTTGCTGCTTAATTACAAGATGAACTAATATTAAATTATTTTGCCCGTGTAACGCACCAGCGAATGCTTTTCAAAGATCCCTTAACTTTCTCTTTTTATGTTAAACACATTTAGGCCCTTCTTAAAGAGGCGCTTAACGGGCACAGCTGGACGGCAGTGCAGTATTCAGGCGTAAACAAACTTTCTTTGAGCATCGTACCGGCGTGTGGTCGTGTATCACTACTGCGTTGTGCAAGTTAAAGACACCAGCCTAGGGGCTGTACTCCACTGACTAAATTGCTCATCTACAACTGATAGACAAGCCGCCCGTTGTGGCAGACTAACTTCAGGCTGTGTAAGCACACACACAAAGCGACAAACTTTCCTAATGGTGGGAAAGTCGTTGAGGCTGGAGATTCCTGTCGAGTTGTCTCCGTTCCATAATTTGAAACCCGCTTCCAGGTGCTTGCGAAGGTTGAAAGAAGAGGACCTCCCGGCCGCGTATACTTCATTGCGGTGTTTGCATCAAGAAGTGAAGTCATGGCCATTATATTCGACAAGGTCAAATACCAGTTCATTGTCGGACCACGGTAACATCGGTCGTATGTCACTCATGAAAGATTTTCGTTCGAGCGATAACGGTTAACTACCATCCAAATATTTTCCTTTTTTCTTGCGGCTTTTTTCTCCCCTTCTCGAGCTGACAGAAGAGGGAGATACCGGTGAACAGACGAGTCCATTACAATAATAGGGAGGGAGCAGAAGGCTTAACCAACTGAATAAAGTGGAAAAGATCGTTAGTGTCGGAACAAGGCAAAGAAAGGAGTGAAGAAAAACCACATAAAGTCGTCTCGGAGTACCTTCCGTTTTCCTTTTGAATTTCTTTTATGCAACGCGGAACAAAAAACTGGACCGTGGGTCACGTGCTCACGGCCCCTGGAAAAGGGTAAGTCGACCAGTAGAAACATAGTCTGTGGCCCCGGTCATACAGTGTCTAGACACGGCGACTCGTTTTCGCAAAGAAAGCTAGCCGCGACCGCTGCGGCACTGACGAGAAAGGCTCTCGGTCCACCATGGATGGCGTGTTTCCGCGAGGTGGCCCTATCGCTTGGCTGAAGAAGAGGGGCTGTTCCATGATGCCAGAAAAAGGGTGAAGACAGGGTGTGAGAGCCGCGCACAAAAAGGTGGAAATAGAGCGAATGCTAAATGCGTCTTAAAGCGCGATAAAAAAGTGAGAAAGAAAAACAGATGTAGAAAGCGTTTGCCCTCTGCGCCGGCACTTTGCTCGGACGAAGAAGGTTTTGAGTTCTTGTTTTATTTTGTCACTTTATTGTAGGGCCCAACCTCCGCACATGGTCGAACCCGTTGTAGTGCACACAAAATAGGGTGATTTTTTTCCAGAAAAGTATCTGTATCTTTGAAGACACTTTTAAGTTACTTTTTCAAAAAAATTATTTCAGTTATCGTTACAGTTACTTAAGAAAAATCTATGCAGTCACAGTTACTTAAGAAAAATCTATCCAGTTACAGTTACAGGTTATAAAAATAAAGGTAACGAGTTACAGTATCGCGATACTACTTAAGAGTGCCGCTAACACCGTCACACACACGCGAGACTTTCCCCGTGTCCTAGCTTAAGCGCATCTTGCCGCGATCCTGAGCTCGTAACGTCCCGATTTGTCATGACCGCCACCAGCACCATTATCATCACCATCATCGTAGACGTCATTTCCATCGCGCCATTTCCCCCAGTCCTGTCGTTTCTTTTCGCCTAAATCCTCGTACTAAGTCGCCTTCTCCTCTCCCTCTCCCGAAAAAAGAATCAGGGGAAGCGATCCTTCCCCGGCTAAGAGTAATGTGTCCGCTAACTTCTTTCTCCATTTATCTTTATTCCCTCATCGTGATCATCGCCGTTTTACTTGTTTGTCTCGCGCTAATCCCCACGTAACACCGCGTCCGCTCCTTCCAGAACTTTCATCGCATTAAGAAAAGAACCGTAAAGGAGCTGAACCCGACGCAGAGAAAATCTCTGAGACTCCGAGCACCTCGGAGGTATACACTCAACTACGCTCTGCAGTTCTTTCGTCAGCGACCCGCGAGTTCAGTAAGAAAGAAAGAAAGAAAATAAAGTCTAATGAAGGGATTCGACCAGGCCTTTTTCAATTACTCTCATTACGATCTCTATACACTGCTGGCATTGACGTCATGGAAGCTGCCATTGTTGTGGTATTGATTCTGTTCCCGTACCTTTGGCAGCATTTGTTTCGAATCACCGATCCTATTTGATTTTCGGCAAAAAATAGAAATAACACAAAGCATAGAACGACCACATCGCATGAAGGCCACCGTATCCTCCAGCATACATTACATTACCAGAAAGGACCTATTATAAAGTCCAGTGAGCGTACCGATTACCATATACCAGTGTCTGCACACAGGGCGTCTTATGTTAGCGCACTAAATGCAAAAAAAAGCGCCGAATCGCTCCTGCATCTAACCGGCGTCTGCAACGTGAATCTAGGCGGTAATTGGACGTTCGATGCTTATACAGCATTAGTTAACTCTGCCGAACTATGCAGACACTTTTGCACGCTCTAGAGGAGTAATTTAGCTAGAGAAGTGCGGCTGACAGCTACTACCCACGCGAACGAGGCCGCTCATCCCTACACCGGGGAAAGTAAAAGTATAACTCATTATCCCCGAGTGTGAAAACACTGTCTTTCGCTTCCCACGTTGTCTAGCTGCAGTGCGTAAACACACTCGACCTGTTCTCAAACGTATTCTAATATCCTAACGCAGTATATCTAGTATGTGCATACTCTAGGAGCGAAGTGCCTGCATCTTGGGCTGCCGATGATTGAACGCAATAAAGTGTACACCCCCTTCGAAAAATTCACTCATTTTAATAGAAAGACGACGGTGGGAGACGAGATCCGTCCTTTCGTTTATCAATATTTAGACATGTTTATTCCATAAATACGTATATTACGCGGCGCTCTGAAATATACAGTCGCCGTCACTAGGATCTGAAAAAGCCGAGAGGGTAAAATGCGGCGTTTTCGGCACAGTGTCACATTGCGAAGGTAGGCAAATGTGGCAGTCTATTGCAATATACCATTAAACAAATTAAGGCGCTCCACGCTCTGCGCATGGCGCCTTTACCACTCTGTTAGAGCTTCGTATTGCCGCGCCTTAAGTCGCGGTCACGTGGTAATATATTATGCAAAACAATACGGTCGGCCGACGCCGTGTGAGGCGTGTTTCTTTCTTGAATGGCGGTCCTGTCACAGTAGCCATGCGAGAACTGTTTGCAGTCATGTTTGAAGAAGATGTGAAGCAGGGAGGCTTCGATCATGCTTGAGGCCTACCTGCAGAAAATGTATGTCATACGTATCTGCAGCGACCGGCTGTCATACAAGCAGCGGGACTTTGACAGTTGCTTTTAACTTTGTAAGAGCGGTTCTGAATGCGAGCACTCGCGCAAGGTAGATGATTCTAAAGTCACGTGGGCTCGGGGACATGGCTGTCACTCAGTAGATCCTTCGAATGGGGCATTCCGCATCAAAGTTGTCCCAGAGGCGGCGCTGCGGCAGGGTCTTTTGAATATTATGCCCGACTTCGACATATGAATGGAGACTGCTGGGCGAGGAGAATTTTCGTATACATACATCTAAAAAACGTACACACAACGTGGAGGCGACGAGTCATTCGACTTGGGACAAAGTATGGCGCCTTCTCAATGACCGACGAGCCAGCTACAAAGAAAGACTGGGTAGCCAAGGTTAGAGGGCAGATAAAGACTGTCGAGGCAGACCGCTGGAGGGCAGAGATGCAAGAACATTCAAGTATGCACCTCTACGCGTCGTACAAGACCGACATCGCTCCTATCCACTGGTGTGGAAATACGTTGGGAAGTCGACTCCTCGCCGAGGCCCGCGGTGGAGCCTTGCGTACCCGTCTGTACAGAAGGAGATATGACACCAACGTAACGGACGTGCTGTGCAGTGCATGTGGTGATGCGGACGAAACTTTACAACATTTGCTTCTAGAATGTCCAGCACTGGAACCTGCAGCAGGTGTCGGTACTCGCATTGAGCAAGCTCTTGGATTTACAGAAGAAACCAAATTTGTGGCGTGCGCGAAGCGGAGACTCGAGGCTTGGTGGGCGATCCACCTATAACCCTCGCCGAGAAGGCATCGCTGGAGACGCTGCTACGAGACTCGTGCAACAGATCGATTACTCGGACAAGGAGCGGGAGGCTCTGCTTAGGGTGAACGAGGAAATGGCAGGCAAGATAACTTCAACGCACAACACCATTCATGGTTTAGAAGATGCTTCCCGAAGTAGCGCCATGGCTGCTTCCGAAGCAAACAAAGTGGCGGAGAAGAGGAAGTCGTTGGTAGAGGAGATGGGGGCATACCTGCTGGAGGAAGAGGAGAAACACGGGCAGGCCCCGGAGAAAATGTGGCAAGAGTTTGAGGAGACGCTATGCTTGTCGAACGTAGCACATCTTGTTGAGCAGGAGCGTGCGTCGAATGTGATAGAGAATGAAGCGGCGCTGACACTGTACAAACGTCTGCTGCCCTCTCTGAAGGAGGAGGTGCTTCAGCTCAAGGCTGAGGCGCAAGAAAGCGTGGACATGCTACAGAAAGCAGTCGAGGAGTCCAAAGATGATCTAGAACAGTGCAAAGCAAGGGAAGGTTCGGACGACTGCACCAAGCTCAAATCGCAGCTGGACGATGCCGTAAAGGATCTCACCATTCATCTGGAGATGTCAAACAACCAGAAATGCGATTTCGAGGAGAAAGCAAAGAAGCTGAAGCAAGAGCTAAAGGACAACATTGAGGAGCGCAAGATACAGGACAAGGGAGGATTGTCTACGGTGAAGGAATTGAAGAGGCAATTCCAGGCGGAAAGAAGACGGGCAGACAAGCTTCAGGAGAGACTTCAGGAAGTTCTCAACGGCACGAGTTTCGGGAGATCTGACGAGCTGTTTCAGCCCATTAGCTACGAGGAGCGCCAGCGCGGCGACTCCAGCAGCAACAATACTCCAATTTCCTTTTCTTTTTTCTTTCCTTTCTTTTTTTTTGGGGGGGGGGGGGCGTGTCTGTTTTGCAGACGCTCGTTGCAAAGAGCAAGCGCCGCATAAATACATACATACATACATACATAGGAGGGGGTGTTTACTGGCCCGCCATAGTAGCCGAGTCTATGGTTGCTGGTCGCAGCCTGACAGTTATCGTCTACGAGGCTTTCGCTGCTTGCCCTTCAATCATCGATACGGTAGTTGTTCGCAGGTGTTGAATTAGAACGCGTTCTTGAACTCGCGGTCTGAGCAACGAGAGCAAATATAAGGTCGGAATGCTATTCTCAAGCGGACGTTCGCAAATGAGTCTGAAGAGTGATAAAGCATCGTCTCCAAAAGTTGTTTAAGGGAGTAGAAATTACTCATTCGCTTTAGCAATTCACTAACATAGTAGCTGCTAGAAAAAATATATATTGTAACATTTGAAGCTACTTTATGCATTATGCTTCTAATGTTCAACAGGAGGTCGTGTTTGTTCGCAAAATAATTATTTTCTGAAAATTCTAGCCAGGGGTAAAGACGGAAAGTAATTTTTGTCGCCAGATAAAGCTTAGTACCTATAACATTGCGAAGTATTATTTGGGAACGCTAAAGTGCTATCTATAAAAACAAACTTAGGGCATTATCGTATACCTAAAGGGGCGATGCAACCATTTTTGTACCGTTGGTAAATACCGCATAGAACACCATTGACGGTAATTAACTATAAATCACGCGCCTCGTTTTTCACCACAGCCGATAGAAGTACGACTTTACAATAACTGCAAAGCCGTACGAAAATGAAAGAAAAACGAGCAGCCTTTACCCCCTTAACCTCGCAGCCAGAACAAGCGGCTACATGATCTGGAGCCGATTATATGCCACCAGTGTTTGATCAGCCACGCCCCAGGGGTTGGCAAAAGCACAGGACACGCGCTGAGTTCTAATCATTGTCATTGTTTGGCTATTCTTGTCATTGCAGCGATTTGACACGGGACAATCCCCAAAATGCTCGTACAAGCTATCGATTATCACGAGCCAAATCGAGTGCCCACACCAGTGCTCGGGTAAAATCTATGAGCCGCATTCAAATATCGTCAGCTGGAATACTGCGACCACTGTGACCCGACAGCTACGTCATCAAGTTTTGCGAAGGAGAAATGGAAAGAAAACGTTCACTTTTGTCTGTAGAAATTAGACCGCAACAAATGAGTTTCTTGGCCAGTGGCGCTGGAGTGCGAGTGTACTTGGGTCCCACTGTATGCCGGTAAGATCGTAGGCGGTAAAAAACGTTCGAAGTGAATATTCTTGCACGGCCTCTTTACATTTTTTTCCTTACGGGTTTACACCCCAGCCAAGGTGGAAGTATGCAGATTTGTCTGAACGGCGCAACCTCGCCCCGGAGCAACAGTGTCGAAAGTTCACTTCAATTTCTGACAAACGCCATGAGATGGTGCATCCTGACAGGGCTCGAGGAACCGTCCTTATTCGCACGGAGGTTTTGAGGCCGCGCGGCGCGTACGCTGGGTCTGCACGCGGAACCACATCTCGGCAGCGCACGCTGCCGAGGAATGCACGAAGCCCGAGCGGAATTTTGACACCCTTTCTAGCCCTGTTCCGAGACCTCTCTTTTTCCACCATGCGGTGTGTACATATATACCATCTCTCCATTTTGAGGGCGGTATATATTATGCTTTGACGTAAATCGGGAAAAATAAAAACGGAGTGTGTTCTTATTAAAAAAAAGAGCTACCCCAATATATACATATTTCTTTAAGTCACATTAAAAAAGAAATAGTATTATCAGCCTGCAGACCTCGTGAGAGGTGCTACAAGAAAGTTTTATTCTTTTGACTGAAGGATTTTCATCGATTGTTTTCGACATCTGGGCGCCATGTAAAGTGTACATTTGTGAGCGTTCAAACACGTTTGTCTGGGATTCACTTTTGAACATCAGATGCCAGTTCTAAGAAAGCATCGTTTTGTAAAAAAACTTGTGTGGAGTCGTTTCTTTTTTAAGTTTCCGTACCGAACTTTTGTAAGGAACGCGGTTAAGAATTTAATTTCTGCATTTTTAGCTTTTTTGCAGCAAAGAGTTGTGGATTCTTTGACTTAATATATCCAAATATGATTGCATTCTATACGTTGCATTCCATACAACTCGTTTAAAGTTATACGGCCAAAGTCGGGTCGCTCTGAGAAATAAGTAATTGTAAAGTAATTGCATTACTTTTTAAAAGTAATTTCTAGTTGTAATTAATTACTTTTCACATAGTAGTAATTGTAATCGTAGTTCAACTACTTTTGAAGCAAAGTAATTGTAATTAAATTACATTTGGAAGTAATTTACCCATGTATGCCATACGAATAACCGGCGTAGTTGACACGCGGGGCAGAGGGCGTGTCCGCGTAATCTCTCCCCCCCTCCTCTCTCTCTTTCATTTTGCATCTTGTTTATTTTATTTTTCTTGAGAAAGACGGCATGAGAAGACGCCACAATACAGCTGGACCGAGAGACAAAATCAACTTGTCAGGTAGCCAAAACTGAAGCAGCTGCCGACTTCGTAACGATTTTTTCTAAACAGGTTGTTTTACTGGGCATACAAAGCGTTTCCTTTTAAAAAAAAATGAGTAAAGTGCAAATGTGTCCCATCTATTTCTCTCTGACTCTCTCATATTTTTATTTCTCGTTGTCTCCTCGTTCTTAAAAATGCGCAGCTCTTAGGCGCCCGTTGCGTCAGCGTCACCGTCGGCGTCGGCGTAGCCGCTATATGCCGGAGGGGTCGCCTAAGAACCACATAATATGCAACACTGCGCGCGTTGCATTAGGGGACGTCGCCGGTCACGCCTTCGAGAAATCTGTTTTCACGCCTCTCGCCGCCCCCAAACAGAACCCCCATGGTACCGTCCTCCTCTCTCGCCTGCACTCAAACAAAAACAAAAAGAAAAAAAAATATATATATATATATATTTCTCGCTCAAATTCTTTATCATGCTGTATCGCAAAACCAAAATACCTCAAGATCGAGCTGCGCTCTCATTTCGCATTACAGAGAAATGTAAACGTCTGTAATTTTTTCCTCCTTTTTTTTTTGCTTCGGTTTCTTTTTATTTATTTTTCTCCGTGTTTCTCATTTTACGTCCAGCACCTCGCGGGAACTTCTGGCTTCTGTCCGACAGAGATCTCTCGCGAATCTACCGCTGCCACTGCAGCTCTCTCGACCGGAATCGGCCCAGAGCCCGAGGTCTAATTAATTTGCCCGGTCGCCGCTTCCCTGAATTATTCACGAAAGGTGGCATGCGACTGGGCTCTGAGACCTTTTCCCATGGCTGTTTCTTCATAGTTTAATTTCCACTGTCGCCTCGAGGATCAAACAACAAAACAAAGAAAGAAAATCGCCACACTAGGAACCGGAACCTGACGCAATTATAGATACAATCAGCCCCGCCCCTTCGCACTACTTCGCATGCGCGCGTGCCTCGCTACTCTGTTAAAAGAAGCAAAAATTATAAGTGCATGAGATCTGATAACAACAACAACCGGGATAGAAACGGGGCAATACCCTCGTGTCCAGAGTGCGAGGGTGAATTCTGAGTTCGAGTACGCGGGTGCGTGTCTCTCTTCCTCTCGATGTCGCAGGTCCGAAATGTTATCTCGCTACGCAGTTCAGATGTTGGAGTAACTCGCCGATCATTCAGCCCTAATGAAAGTCCACTCGGGCAGGTTGCATGGCTGTCATGTTCAGCGCAATGCGTCGTGGACGCCATATCTGCCTCCCGTTTTTATACTAATAGTCTGTTGCAACAGGAGGTTCGCGGAAGCATCTTTGCCTCCAGCCTGAGCTTTCTCATTTTAAGAACACACCGGAGAACACGCAGCCGCAGCACGAGGGAAAACAACGCGCGCGTATTGAACGCGGAACGTCTCCTCCAGAACGTACGTTGTAACAGACTATGCGGAGAGAAATTGAGGGAGAGGAGGAGATGAAAGCGGGCAGGAATGTCGAGCTCCGATCTCTTGTTGCGATGATTAGTGGGTAAACGGAAAGCTGACTGCCTTTCTCTCCTCTCGAATGCGTTCGAACACTAAGTAGACAAAAAGGCGGCTAGTTTTATAGTTTGGCACTCTACCGAGTAATCATTATAAAAGCTCGGTGTTCTGAACTCCCCCACGCGATCTCGTCTTCTTCTATCCTTCCGTTTCCTTCGGCTTTTTATTCGTATAAAGCGTGCAACGCTGTCGAAGCAGCTAAGGCGCCAGCGTGCGTCTTGTTTTAGCGCCAGAGTTTGCGCGCACACTGGTGTTAACGAACTGCATGATAACACGACGTGCTCACTTCACTACCTTTTAACCCGGGGTCATACTGCTTATGTCCGCGTCCCACTAGAGCCACAAACAGAAACAAACGACATCGACAAGCATCAAAATAGAGTCTTTTAAGATTTGAGAGGCTTTGCAAGAACAAGGAGGCTATGCTCAAGCACGAGCATCATGCACGCGAGGGTATCTTTGGCAGGCTTGCAATCACTATTGCACACTTCACGAGCGCCGAACGACTAGACTCCAGCCGGAGGTACCATCGCGAGCATGATGCGTGTGTTTGAGGCTCGCCGCTGTTGTTTGTTTCCGTCAGAGCCGTGTATGAAGAGAGTTTGGCCATTCGTTGGGAAGTATAGGAGACAAATCAGGAGGCGCCATTGGCCGAGAGCGGGCTGGGCGTGTTCCAGGGCGTCTTCAAAAATTCGAATGTGACCAACGGGAAGCCGGAAATAATACCCTGGTGGTGGTCGCGAGAAACAAACCTGATAACTGCATCGGAGTAACTCTCGGTGACTGAAAATATGGTACACGTGATGTTTCAATCACGCTCATCCAAAATGATGGTGGAAGAGTGCGACTAGCGGAACGATCGACATAATCCTTACGCCAAGCGCGTAAGGATGTGCCGTCCGAGCGGTCACACTCTGTCCGAGCAAAACAGAGTTGAGCGGCGCATTCGTTTCTTGCATCTTTCTGCCTGATCATGACCAAACATTACGTGCACTTTATTGTCAACCACAAAGAGTTACTACATTTCACTCTTACCCGCTTATTAACACCATATACGAACATATACCTTTGATGAGAACTGTTTCTCGCTACCACCGCTAGGGGATTGTTTTCGGCTTCTGGTTGGTCAAGAGTAGGGTGCCTACATGTCTGTCCGCCTGAGGGTGAAGACATCCATTGTTGCCCCGAATGTGCCGGCGCGTGACGCTCTCGCGCACTCGGTGCGTGACTTGGGCGGTAAAATGGTGTCTATGCATTAGCCAAAGCTACGCGCTCAAGCTGAGTGACACCAGATTGCGCGCGCTTCAAAATGCATAAAAAAACGATTGGGCTTAAAAATGGGTGAGATGTCACCACTTAAGCAAAAGCGCGCGTGTGTATGAAGGCACTCTAGTCAAGAGAGCATGCCAAGCCCTCTTTCCGAGTCTGGTGCACGCCCTGGCTCTGCCCACGCCTCCCGTTGACCAAATTATCTCTATTCACGGCTCTGGTTTCTGTTAGTCGCTCTAGTAGGACTGGGGCGTTGTACATCATACAAAGAGAGTCTGCAAACAGGTTCGAAAGCGAAAGCAAGTCACCGCGAGATCCCTGCTTCGAAGGCCACGTGGCAAGAATTTCAAGGACAAGCTTGGCCGCGCGTCATCCCAAACCGCGGCTATTACAAACTGTCTTTTGTATGACGTATAAGCAATGGGATCCCCCGCTTTACAGCTGTGTACATTCTGCTCTGTGACAAGCTAAACACTTCGTACAAGCTTCCCGTCAGCGCAAGCTACCCACCTTTTATGATGCTCCAAGGAGTCGTGAGCACGAGCAGTCTATGTACTATGGAAGACAACGAGCCCATGGTGCAGTCTCATTCTTAGCATGTAGGCGACTGTAAGTATGAAAGAGAGTAGTATCCGGTTCGATCGACTTTGAATTCAAAAGCATGTTATGGATGATAACGTCCCCCTTGTAGCCCAGAGAACTGCTCACTTAATCGCTGCCATTGAATCAATTTGATCGTAATATGTTATTTTTATAATTGTAAGAGAGAATAAACAACTTAGAAGGTAAAACATAACTAAAGAAGTGTCCAACAATAAAGGCAGCAGTACTAAGGTAATGTAATATAACCGTTATATAGCACATTTTCTTTGGTACAGAAATCACCTTCTAAACAATTATGCCCTGCTTAAACATTTTGCTGGAGTATAAAATGAATCTTATAAAAACAAAGTACAAGTGTAAAAGTGTATTATGCAATTGGATTCTCGAAGGCTTAAAACGATTTAATCGAGCAAAGATTCAGACTTTCAAATGTTCAGCCATGTGCTCAAAATCCATTGCTGGGATACCGGTGGTAAGAAACTAAAAATCGTTCTCCCGGCAGGGGTTCGCAGCTCAAGAAATAAATTCCTAACACATTAAGAGACGGATTGTTTTCTTATCAACTATTCAGAATGGCAAGAACAACAATAATATTAAACTCTCGAGACGTCTTCGATGCGTAAGAAGTTATGAGCGACCTTAGATTGCAGGCGATGCAGAGGTCTGGCTTGTGCCTACGTGTGAATAAGGCTTCTCATAAGGTCTTCTATAAATTCTTTGATTAGAGTCTTCGGCAGGCTGCATTCAAGAAAACGCGCTTATGAGTCGACCGCATTGCATACTTGTAGTGTGTTTGAACTGAAAAGTTAACAGGGTGTTTTATTTGAATTCGAACAGGTTTATTAACAAAATCGTTGAAAGGTGCACTAACGTGGTATGTGGATGTTACTTAAACGGCCGGGGACCTACTTTAGTGAAATAATCGTCACAATAAGTCAGGTAACTAACTCAAATTCGTTAATTCACTTAATAAGAAGTGAATATAAACATATGGCTCTAACTAGAAACTCGCTTCAATATTATAAAAAATCACTAAGTCACTAACTAAATTTTAGAAAGTCTTGGAGCACCTGGGAAAGTTAACACTAGGCGAAGGACTGGCGATGAGAAAAAGAGATGATTGGATTCTCGTGAGCATTTTCGCACCTCTAGCCTTCCACCTGTTGCGAAAGTGGTAGCTTCAGAGCACCCCTGAGCGCCAAATCTTTCTAAACTTCACTGATTTAGTGGGTTCATGACGCTCAGCAAAGTTTCGGATTGGAAGTATATGCTTATTTTCACTCATTAACAGGGAAATTAATGAGTATGAGTCAATTATTCGACAGGTTGTGGAAATTATATCCCTAAATTATTTTCCCATGACCGTATAAGTCGCCTGCACAGATTTCAATACTTTAGCTTTCTCGAATGCTTTAATCGATCAGTTCGAAATAAAAGCAAACACGCTGTATATGTAGACAGCTGCAGCGTTTTCCCAAAATAGGCTTCTCTCTCGCCCCCCCCCCCCGCTTTGTCTGTTTCTATTTCCTTTTAAAACCTTGAACTAAGGGTCAGTAAAGATGTTATCTCACTTTCTCTCTACTTCTCATGTTTGCGATCCGGTAAAACGGCAGCCTGACACAGAAAGCCGTAAACGACTATTCAGCAATGTGGTCAAAAGCTGAACGAAATTCCCGTCGACATTCATCTCAAACATGGCGCGAGGATACACAGTGCACGGAACTACTTTCTACGCTCCTGGCATCCCGGCGTCACCGAAGATTTTGTCTTTTGGCGGCTTCGTAGACTTTATTTCATTCAATCAAGTACAGTTTATTCATCCACACATTTTCGATTATTCCCCCTATGGAGACCACGAACGGTGATAAAAGTGCACGTGATATTAGTAAAGTATACACAACAAGATTAGCAGCAGGCGAAAATTGCAACGACGTGAGACACCACCGAAAAATCCAGCCAATCCAGCGAAAAACGTACACATATTGTTACTGTTTTTATTACGCCAGTGAGCCGCTCTCATTTCTTCTTTCTCAGGCGATGCATAATAATAAAGTACTTTTTTTTCACGCTCTCTATATTTGTTCTTTTCCTCAATCCCATCCCTACTCGTGACAATATGGAATTACAACATCCATCCCTAGTCCACCCATAGCTGTCGTCATGCCGCGAACGATTTTAGTTACTCTTTGATGATCGAAACTACTAGCGCACGCAAACAAGATAATAATAAGCGACAAGTGTCTGTTGTCCTGACTTTCGAAGAGAGAAAACCTGAGGAGGGAGGGGGCGTTTCGTGCGCGTACTTCGCTCCCTGCCCCCCTCCCCCTTTCCCCCAAAAAACAGACGAGCGGAGCCCAAAGGATGCGACATACCTACTTCGTTTTCACCACATACTTGGACCGCTGAAAAGTCTACTGATTCATCGCAGTCCGACCCAGTGCCGGGGATATGTCAGACGTGACTCAGGGGGGGGGGGGTGCAGCGACGCGCGGAACGCTCAGGCGCAGGATTGACCGTGATGGCCTGTGGCCTCTGCGGCGTGTCCGATCCAGAAGGCGAAACGAAGTACAGCGACGCTGCAACGCGAAGCCGTCGCCCAGCCTTGAGAGTAGAGAAGGGGAAAAAGCGCAGGCAAGGCGATCCCGCCTTTGGTGATGCCCGAGTCGAGGTGCCGCTTCAGGGGCGGCGGTGCAGTTCATTGGCGCGCAACGAAGTCACCTCACTTTCGCTTCCAGGGGCCTGCCTGAGGCCCCGAAGGAGGAGGGACCGCCCCCGCCTCATCGACACCCGGCTTTTCAATGACTCTTTTAACCCGGGCCTCCTGTCTCGTGCACTCTCATCTCAAGTCGAGCGGCTCCCTCCATGAACTCGATACTTTGAGCTCCCCTGGCATTTCTTGCCCGACCCGTCATTTAAATTAATTCCCTCGGCGTGCTGCCCCGGCTAGCTCTGCGTCTCGGATGCCGTTCTTGGCGGCAAAACTCTGAATTATATTTTTGTTTTCTTTTGCGCATTGAAGCTTCGTTAAACTCTGGAGCTCCGATGGCATGCGTCAGTATAAAGATGTTGAGCTTAATATTTTAAGGCTCGCAA
>JAZHYW010042220.1:0-34361 GCA_037355805.1 Ixodes ricinus | reverse complement strand
AACTAATGCTCACGTCAGGACTCGTCCATGAAGCAGACAAGCGGCGCCCATCAACGGAAAGAAACCGCCGCTATCATCTGTGTGTTTGCCACTGCGGTCTCATTGAAAGTAGGGAATTTCTGAAAACATTTAAGATCGGACATAGCTCGTGATAGGGAGAGATGGCAGAAACAAATAAAAAGAACTCATGCATTTTCATACAGTGCTTTGGTCTTTTTATTGCACTGCTATCGATTTTGCCTTTCCCGGTCCGGCTTGCTCGAAAGAACGCCTCAGCTGAGACCGACTTCAGGAAGCACTGTCAAGGTTGGAACCCGAGCGCGTGAGACGCGATTTAAGATTGAGCGCGTGATTGAGCGCTACCTTTGACAGCCCTTTTGGTGTTGAACCAGGGCGGCGCCTGGCAAGGAACATTCGGTACTTCCAAGCCGTTCACGTGATATTTTTGGCCCGCGCGCTCCCATAGGGAAACGCGGAGTGACCTGGTCGCCCCTGCCAAAGCCGGTTGTGGTCGATACCATAGGCGTAGCTCATTTAGTGGCTCTATTTGTACCCAAGGTTCAAGCGTTTTGGAGCTCGAGCTTTCGCTCCGCGCGTGCTCCGAGCTGCGGTACGCTAACACGCTCGGCCACCCATTCCCGATTACTCGATTGCTGGGCACGTTTGCGAGCAATTAGTAGTTAGTGGTTCATATTAGTTAGTTAGTTTGCCAGGAACATGGACATTGTTACCCACTGTAGATAACAAATTTAGCCAGTGCCGTGCAACCGCTGGCCTGGGGTCTTTAACATGCACCACGCAGTAGTGCTGCACGACTGCACGCCGATACCATGCTCATCCAGATCTGAAGCGGCAGCGACGGTGGTTGAACCCAGGTTCTGCAGCGCAAGCTTTCGCTCCCTCGTGCTCCATGCTGGTGTGCGCTAAAGTCATAAAACCTTGGACAGTAGCACAAAACTCCCTGTATGGTCGCTATTTTGTTCATGAAATGAGCAATTTCTTCTGACCTCTCTGTTCCTGGTGAGAAATTTAAGTTCCACTCGTGACGTGTAGCTTATATAGACGTTTCTCGTATGCAGACATTTCGCTATCCACAGCGCGCCGAAACAAGCGTACATCTTCGTACCGCCACCACATGCGGTGCCGGTGCTCGGAGATAATAAAAATAATTTTATTTTCTTGAAATACGCAAGAAGAACAATACCATTGTAAGAGATCCGTGAAGATAGGCATGATTGATAAGTTGACTGCATGCAAAGTGCCTCAGCACCTATAACGAGCTCCATTACTATGCGACTAAGATTGGTAGTCTTGATGGTGCGGAACGCACGTTGCAAAAGAACTGGGGAAGCTCGCCGTCAGCATGGCTAGCAGTCGCGCACTGCGGCTATGGCCGCCAGTGAATACACCTAATGGGAAGGAATGATTTCAATACGATGATGCTCCATCGTGATCTTGGCGCGACTGGTTTAGAACTTCCTCGAACCTTCGAAAATTTAGTGGACCGAAATGGCGATTGCCATGGCAACGAAGACCGATCAGCCAATCGCCTTGCGAAGTTTAAAGGACACAAAAACGAAATTCCAGCGCTTATTGTTTCTAGCTTTAATGTGTTGCATGTTGCAGCATTACCTTAAAAATACTAGTCGTTCGTTGAAAGGCACAAGAAAACTAATTTTAAAGGTAATTAAGCGGTCTTTCAATGTGCACCTGGTGGATGCATTTGGAGCCTACTTGGGAGGTGATCTAGCAACCTTGGGGAACTTGCTACGAAGTCATGACGTAGCAAGCTCTATCGGAGTGGCGCCGCTCTTTGGAATTCGCAATTTTCCTTCTGAGCTTTCCTCCCTCAACTCACAAATCGCGCATTGTACCAAACAGTCCAATAAGACGGAAAGGAAGGACTCCATCTTGCTCGGACCCTCGTTCTGTGTACCCGGACACAGATATTCTTTATTCTTTATTCTTTATTCAATGATTACCCGCAGTGCCCGGGGGCGTTACAGCAGGGGGGGGGGGGGTTACAAGGATGAAAATAACACGTCTTCATTGAAACAGCACACTTGCTCTTCAGACAGCCGATTCCACTGTGCACTTGTTCGTACAAAAAGGAGTTTGCGACATGCATGTCCTAGCGCGGTACTCTCAATTTTAAGACTATGATCATTACGACTAGAAACATAATAGGGTTCTTTTAAGTAAGTCTCGCTATTTATTCCTGTTTTTATTTTTAATTATTGAGTATAAAATTTTAGACGCAGTTTTTCCCGACGTACGGAAAGTGGTTCCCAGTTTAACATTTTTTTTTTTCATTTCTGTACAGCTTTCTTTTCTCCCGTATCGTCCAAGAACAAACCTAGCCACCCTGTTTTGTATTTTCTCCAGCTTATCAATCAACTTTTTTGGGCTGGGTCCCAGACAGCACAAACATACTCTAAAATGGGTCTAACACATGTTAAATAAGCAGTTGTCTTTAAGCTAGGTTGTGAGCATTTTAAGTTACGTTGGATAAAATTCATTGCCCTGCCAGCTTTTAAGACTACTTCTTCTATGTGGGCCATTCCATGAACAGTCAGATGACAATATGACACCTAAGTGTTTGTACGTAAGTTCCTTGGCTATAGGGTTATTATATATAAAATACTTTGAGATTCAATTTGTCTCCTCTTTCTTTGTAAAACAAAGGTTAACACACTTTTTGTGATTTTAAATTCATTTTCCACGTAGAGCACCAACTGTGAATACGATCAAGGTCTACTTGCAACTGGGCGACATCATCAGAACTCTTAATCTTTCTATTCACTACACAATCATCAGCAAACAGTCGGATACAAGAGGAGGTTCCAACAGAAATATCATTAATATAAATTAAAAAGCAAAAGTGGACCCAGGACAGAGCCCTGTGGAACTCCTGATGTTACATCAACGTAATCGGATTTCTTGCCATTCAGTACTACACATTGACGACGCTGGAACAAGTAATTTTCTATCCATCTAAGCACAGCCGAGTCTAGATTTAACATTCTTAGTTTGTTGAGAAGAAGTGAGTTTGAGACCGTGTCAAACGGTTTTCGAAAATCCAAAAATATACTATCTATTTGCCCTCCCTCGTCGACATCAGATGCAAGGTCATGATAAAATTCAACAAGTTGCGTAGTACAAGAAAACCCCTTACGAAAACAATGTTGTTCTTTAATCAGTAAGTTGTTTCTTATCATATGACCCATTACCTCTGAATATAAAATATGTTCGATGGCTTTGCATGAGACGGAAATTAACGAAATGGGCCTATAATTTACGACATCTTTTTTGATGTCGATGGCGGGCTAATCTTCCCCAGAAGATTAGCCCGCCGCTCAAAACTTGGACAAAAGTTGCTTGTCCCACCCCGTTCACCCCTAAGCTGACAGTGCTGGTGTAAGCCAAGTGCTCCTTGGGCCAACCACACGCTCGTCACCCCACAGGTACTTCGAACGGCTCGGTTGTAGCGCGGTGGCGCTATTGACACCACCACGACGCTGACAACGCTACCAACGGCAAAGCTCATAACCACGCCAGCCTTGCTACGTCACGAATGCGGAAATTTTTTTTCTGTTTTTGTTTGCGCCGGATATTCCATGACGCATCTCGCTCTCCGTTCGCTTCTCTTCGGGCGCTTGCTCTAGTGCACCGTTTGGAACGAAAAATATAGCCAGTCGTTCAAAATACAAACGTGCGATTATCATTTACGGTTATTATCCGTCATGCTTGAGTCATTTCCGAACAAAATTTGGATATTTCAATTTTCGTTTCCGTACCCCTTTAAGTCGTCTGTTCGATGTTGGTATCTGTATGTGTGCGGCTAGCAGGCAGGGAAGGCAATGGATCTACTTTTTCAGGATCCAGTGTCTTTAGTGTGCACTTCCAGGGTGATCGGTGTTCCCAGCCACCGATCCCCCTTGGGCACATTTGTTCTGGACGCTAAGCTCTTTTTCTTTTTGTTCTTGTCTTCGAGCGCTACCATGTATGAAAAAAAGAAAAAAACATCGTACTTTCTTTTGTGGGAACAAGCTGTATAATAGATAACAAGGTGGGTAAATGTTACTACCGAAAAAGGCAAGAAAGCTGTCGCCTCGCTCATTTTTTATTTTTTTATTCTTCCCTTCAAATACAAACTTCAATTGAGATTTCGGCCCTGACGTCACAGTGCAGGCTACTCCCCACCGGTTTCTTATCTCATTGAAATTCCATATATCAAGAACAAGTTCGAGATCAGCCCTTTTCGTGTCATCAAGTTTTCTCGGCGTCCACGACACACGGAAGCGCGGCGTCCAGATGCAGTAGAAGAAGGGCTTGGCACCTTAAGGACAGAAGGTTGCCCTCAGGTGGAGATTCCCCAAGAGGAAAATGTCCCGCAGCTTCCCTTTCACTAGTCCGCCTGTGCACCCAGTCAGTGGCACACCTGCCGGTGTTTAGGGCCTTTTCCTCGTCCCCCGGATGTCGACGACCACTTCAAGGAGGTGCTCAAGACGACAACATGGAGGCACATTTTTCATGATCCGTCGTTGAGGTTGCTACTACCGATATTGTCAATCCTCTCAAAGCAACCGACTTTCACAGTGGGCCAGCCGTGCGTCGTGCCGCTGAATAGCGTCGGACCGCGGTGTCGACTAGGCAACGGTTGTTGTTGTTGTTTGCGGGTTTTATGGCGCAAGAGCTCCGACGGCCATACTGCGCCAAACTAGGTAAGTTAAAAAACATTGGTAAAAGTACTCTGACTAGACTAGAACTTGACTATAGTTTGTGTAAGATACCTGTAGTTTTGAGAAAAGCTAAAAGACGTTCAAATGATATGAGAGGCTGCTCCCCTAGAACCAAGACAGGGTGAAATGGGATGTTGTACTTGAAAAACTCAGGGAAATAGGTCTTGTATTGTTGTAGAAGGCCACGGCAAAGAAACAGAAAGTGCAGAACAGATAAAGTTTCTCCACAGTGCTCGCATATTGGCGGTTCCTCACCTATAAGCAGATATTGATGGGTTAGGAACGAGTGGCCGATTCTCAACCGGCACAGGAGGACTTCGTGAAAACGATTTTTATTATATGAGGTTTCCCATGCACCAAGTTCTGGTTTAATTGCATGAAGCTTATTATTATCAGCTAACTTCCATTCAGATTGCCATAGCTGCGAGAGTGAAAATTTTACGGACGTTTTAAGGTCTTGGTAAGGTATGCGGACATTCGATGGTAAAAGGTTCTGTGAAGAGGCGGCTAGTTTATCTGCAGCCTCGTTGCCTGCAATACCCACATGGCTTGGGATCCAGCAAAACTTGATGTCCCTCCCACCAGCGAGTCCCTGTTGAGCTCTGGCCCGTACGAGTTGAGTCAACTTATTTCTAGTTGGTGTAACAGAACATACTGCACTAAGAACACTTTGAGAGTCCACAAATATAATGGCTTTCATCACTTTGCCTCTGATTATGTAGTCAAGGGCTGCCAGAACACCATATAGTTCGGCAGTAAAAATGCTGGCGACATTGTGAAGTCGAGTAACATGCGTAAACGAATTTGAATAAACAGCGGAGCCAACATACATCGAAGTCTTGGCACCGTCGGTGTAAAACTGGCAGTAATGTCTGTATTTTTCTTGCAGAGCTAAGAATTCCTGTTGTAGAATGAGTGGAGAAACATTATGCTTATTAAATTTTGTAAAATACCAATTGCAAGCTATAGGTTTGATATCCCATGGGGCAGTATGATATGCACTTTCTAGGAAATGAACACCCTCACGTGGCAGGTGAAGAGAGAGACGGAGGCTCTCAAAACGAAGGCTCAGGGGTCGGACAACAGTTGGTTTATGCTCGAAAGTACGATAAAACTTAGACTCTCGAATACTACTGTGGGCTGGATGGCTGGGTTCTGATAACACCTTGTAGGCATAAACCAGACTCAGATACTGCCGCCTTTTTTCGAGTGACATTTCATTGGAGTCAGCATACAAGCTTAAAACAGGAGATGTTCTAAAAGCACCGGTTGCAAGACGTAAACCAAGATGATGCACAGGGTCAAGCATTTTTAAGGTAGACGGCCGAGCAGACGCAAACACAACAGACCCATAATCAAGGCGCGATCGTACTAGAGAGAAGTACAAACGAAGTAGACACCTCCTATCAGAACCCCAAGACTTGTGTGAGAGGACTTTAAGGATGTTCAATGTCTGCACACATTTCTGCTTTAGCCATTTGAGATGGGGAACAAAGCTAAGCTTACTGTCAAATATCACCCCCAGAAACTTATGCTCAGTTCTAACTTCGATGACATTTCCATTTAACATGAGAGTGGGCTCCAACCAGAGCCCCCGCCGCAAAGAAAAGGGGACACAAATAGTTTTTTCTGGAGTGAACTTAAAACCATTCTCGTTAGCCCATTTAGTCATTTTATTTATGACTAGTTGTAGCTGCCTTTCACAACTAGACATATTACATGATGCTACAGAGATTTGAATGTCATCAACATATAATGAATATGATACTGAGGGAGGTATGACACGACAGAGAGAGTTAATTTTTAGTGCGAAGAGGGTGACACTAAGTACTCCGCCCTGAGGAACACCATTCTCCTGGACAAAGCAATTGGATACTGTTGCGCCTAACCGCACACGGAAGAAACGTCCACTAAGATAGTTTTTTATACAATGAAGCATTCTGCCACGTACTCCGTACATGAACAAGTCACGCAGGATGCCATGTCTCCAAGTGGTATCGTAAGCCTTTTCTAAATCAAAAAAGACAGATACGCAATGCTGCCTATTCACAAACGCCTCACGTACAACAGTCTCCAGCCGGACTAGATGGTCTATGGTGGAACGTCCTGATCGGCACCCACATTGATTTACATTCAAAATATTGTGTTGTTCCAGGAAATAAACAAGACGCTTATTAATCATCCTTTCAAACGTTTTCCCTAAGCAACTAGTCAGTGCAATCGGCCTGTAGCTTGTAGGAAGTGAAGGATCTTTTCCAGGCTTCAGCAGCGGAATTACTTCTGCCTGCTTCCAATCGGCGGGGAAGTGTGCATCGTTCCATAGTTTATTGAAATATGTCAAGAGGGCTGTGAGTGACTCCTCCGATAAATGCCGGATCATCTCATAATGTATCCGATCAGGACCGGGGATGAACGCTTCCGGATTTTGAGAGCCATTTGAAGTTCAACCATTGTAAATGGCTGATTATATGGTGCAGACGCTCCTCCTGCCAAGCTGACTTTCATTCTTTCTGCATCTGCTTTAAACTTCAGAAACGCTGGAGAGTAGTGAGAGGAGTTTGAAACGGCTGCAAAATGTGCGCCCAACACGTTTGCCTGGTCATGTAGCGAGCTTACAGAGGGAAATAGAGGAACTGTAAAGCAGCGGTATTTGCCTTCGACCTTGTGCAGTCGGTCCCACACTTCCTTTGCTGGGACGTAGCAGCTGATAGAGGACAGATAGCCTCTCCAGGACTTCCTCTTGGCCTGCTTCCTGGTACAACGAGCTAGGGCCCTATTTCGCTGAAACTCTATTAAATTCATGAATGTCGGATATCTGCGAAATATACCCCATGCCTTGTCCTGTTTTTTCTTAGTATTAGAGCAATCATCATTCCACCACGGTTTACACTTTTTGGGGATGTTAGAGGAGGTCTGAGGGATGGAGCGAAAAGCGGCATTAGTGATCTGTTCTGTAATGTATGTGGTGGCTTCATCATGTGTTAAGGACAAGAACATGCAAGGCTTAAGCTCTGCATTTAGGTTGAATAGACCCCAGTCTGCCTTGTCAAGTTTCCAACGAGGGGTACGTTTCATTAGGCTTGAAACAGAAACCAGACTCTCCAGAATGACTGGAAAGTGGTCACTTCCAAAAGGATTATCCAATACTTTCCAAGTAAATAAAGAAAACACTGACGGGGATGAGATGGCAAGATCGATAGATGTAAATGAATTGTGAGCTGCACTAAAAAAGGTTGGCTCTCTCTTATTCATAAGGCACAGCCCAGATGTTAATAAAAACCGCTCAAGGACCCCACCACGTGAGTCTTGACGGGCGCTACCCCACAAGGGGTGGTGAGCGTTAAAATCTCCTAAAAGTAAAAAGGGTGAGGAAGCTGTGCGACAAGTCTTTGAAGATCATGAAGATGCAGCGGTGTGTTTGGTGGAATATAAATGGAGACAACAGTGATGAGGCGGTCCAAAAGAAGGCGCACAGCCACTGCCTCAAGAGGTGTGGAAAGAGGAACCTGCGAGCATGCGACTCCACTTTGAACAGCCACAGCTACTCCACCTGATGCATTTGATGCAGGGCGATCCTTTCTAAAAAACTGATGGCGACGTAACACTGAATTATGATGATCATTAAGATGCGTCTCTTGTAAAGAGAGAGCTATAGGACGTAGTTCGTCCATAAAAAAATTAACGTCATCAATATTTCGTAAAAGACCGCGGCAGTTCCACTGCATAAACGTAAATTTACCCATTTATTCTAAAACAAGGTTAAAAGATTAGTAAATTAGTAAGAGTAGTAAAGAACAAGTAAAAGTAAAAACCTTGACTATGCCGCGCAGGGCAAAAGGAATGTACAACGTCACTTTGGAGGGGTTACTGGTTTTTTGCCCTTATGCTTTGATTTAGCTACCTGCCAGTCCATGTCGTCCTGATCAGATGCAGGCGCAGACACCTCACTGCAATCATCCATCGCCTCCGCCTCTTGGGACGGGGCTTTGGGTAGGGCTTTGGGTAGGTTTGGGGCACGGTGCTGCAGGCCCCGGCCACGGCCTGACCCAGCAGAAGAGGCAGCGGGTGTGTTGGGCAGGGCACTGCCCGAATCCACCCGTTCCTGCCCCTTTGTCACTGTAGGAGCGGCACAATTGCCATGCCGCTCCTTGGAAGACGACGCTCTGCTCCGACGAGTGCGGGCGAGAGCGTCGACTCCTTTCCCTAGAAGGGGACCGCGGAGTGCGAATGGGTACGACAGCTGCAGCTGCCGGTCCATCCTGATAAGGGGGAGCGGCCTGTGCACACTCTCCACCAGGACGTTGAGGCTGCTGCCCTGAAGGTGCAGGGCAGCTAGCACTCTGGCTTGAGTGGCCGGAAGACCAACCTGCTGAGAGTGCATGCCCAGGGAGCTGAATCTTCAGCTTGGGCGTGGGGACTGCAGTGGCTTCCCATTGTCTGGAAAGGACGTCTGGGTCGCCACTGCCACTTTCAGTGGTGCAGGCCCCCGCTGCACCACCTCTGCGAAGCCGCCTTTCTGCAAGAACGCAAAGCGACGGCGGGCCTCTGGATACGAGAGGTTTTCCTTCACTTTCAAGGTAAGAATGGCTTTTTTATCTTTCCATGTCTTACAAGAGCGGGAACATGCGGGATGGGGATTGCTGCAGTTGACACAGTTGGGGTCGTTAGTGCATGTATCTGTTTGATGGTCAGCCTGACCGCACTTCGCACAAGTGGCTTTGCCTCGGCAGTTCTGGGATCCATGACCAAATCTTTGACAGTTAAAACACCTGCGAGGATTCGGCACATAAGGCCGCACTCTACAGTGAAGGTACCCAGCCTTCACGGCCTCTGGCAATGTCGTAGATTCAAATGTAAGAACGATGTGCTTCGTTTTCCGCTCTTGGCCGTCGCGGCGCAAGGAGATACGCCTTGCAGCTACAACGCCTTGGTCGGACAGTCCCTCAACTATTTCACTGTCTGAGGAGTCAAGGAGGTCATCCTCAGAAATAACCCCCTGGATAGTATTTAGGGTGCGGTGAGGTGTAACTGTGATTTTGTGGTCAGATATGACATTTAAAGCAAGAAGGGCAGCACTCTGCTGGCTTGTTTCGATTTCAACAAGAAGGTCTCCAGAAGGCAGTTTCTTGGCCTTGAATTTCTTTCCAACGGTAGATTCAAGTACCTTAGCTACGAGAAAGGGAGAAAACTTTGATAGTTGTTTTTCAGTTTCAGAATGCAGGACCAAAAACTTTGGGAACCTAGCAGGGAGAGATGGCGTGTTGACTGTGGTTGGAACTTCGGTGCGGACCCTTTTCGGGGGCCGATCGAGAAAGGTTTTAGCACGGGAACCCATAACATGGGAAGGAAAGTTCAGTGCCCGGGTGCACCGCCCACCACGGAGCCCAACAAGGGGGTAGGTAATGTGCCATAGCAAGATGGGCTTGGCTGACACAATTACTCTACCAGTGCTGCCCGGGCACTATACCCTAGTGTGGTTGCAGGGACAGGACCTGTTTCCACTCAAGGTTGGCCCTTGCCGCCTAAGAAGGTGAAAAAGGAAGGAAGAGAGTGTAGAAGAAAGGAGAAAGAGGTGGGAGGAAAAGTGAAAGAAGGAAGAAGAGGGTAGAAGAGGCGACTGACTGAATCATCCTGGTCGGGCCAAGCCAGGACACCCGTCTACGAGAAGCAGGGGCCGAAGCGGTGTATTGCCTCGCCCGGGGGCCCCGAAGGGTCCAAACATACCCCGGGCTCAGCTCAACCACCAGGGTCCCCTTTTCCCCGGACACGGGTACGCCACGCACAGCCAGACGTGGGTGGGCGAACCCACATGGCTCGGGGTTCGTAGTGACGCCACTCACCAAGCACCTACCGAAGTAGGTGCCCCCTGCGTGCGGGTATGGTGGCCCACGTGGCTGGGGTCCGTGGTGACGCTACTCACCAAGCACCTAGCACCTAAGGTGCAGGCGCCCCCTGCGGGGCTCGGGGTCCGTGGAGACGCCACTCTCCAAACACCTGCTTTCACAGGTGCCCCTGCGGGGGACTGGCCAACGGAATAACCGAGGTGTGTCTCTGTCGTTCCCCAACCGACGCTGACGAAGCGGCAAGCCACAGTGTTGATGGCAGGGCTCCCTCGGTTCCGAAGTAGTATCGGTCTTGTGAAGAATGATGCCTATCCTGGTTTAAAGCCTTTCGAGCGCATGTATAGCGCAACAAGGTTGATTGTTAAGAAGCACAAAAGGCGACCACGACGAAGAATACACCGGAAAACTCCTTCCGCTATGCCTTTACAGATGGAATAATAAGCTGTGAGTATCTTTCGAGTGTACTATACTGCAAATGTTTATTTCCAGCTGAAAATGCGTACGTTGACGTTTAATACAAAAAAGCATAACAATAAAAATGTGCGCTTTCTCTTTTCGAGCTATTATCCCCTGAAATTCACGAGACCAAATAATTGATTAATTAATCAATTTGATGGTTACTGATTAGCCATGATAAACTTTTTAATCAATGCCCAGTGGTAGTTTTTACTGGTTCCAAATTTGGCTGCGACCATACACGTGTCGTTCATTGAACGCCTTCAATAGTGCTTCATACTGATAAACTTTCAACGGCATTACAAGGATCAAAATACTTTGCCAAGTATATTTCCCTTCCTTTTTTTCTTTTTGGGTCGCAGTTTTTTCTTTAGCGTTGAACGCATATCCTTCTCTCAGCGTCGTCGGCAGCTGTCGACTAGTTTTCTTAACAACCAGTTGAGCAACCTCAATAAACGTGGTTGGAATGTTTGCGTGACAAGTTACTTCATGAACTTATTGCCATGATTCATTTGAAGCACGTATCTTGTGGTGACTCGCGTTCCAATCATTATGCAGACTGTCTTTTGCATGATGTATAAGCAGTGTGACCCCGGCTTAACAGATGAAATTCTTAGTTTAAAAAGTATGCACCTTATAGCAACAATTGATAGATCATTTGTTATTAGAAATCGGGGGTGCTAGGGGCCTGCATGTTCAGCGAGACTGAATATCCTATGAACCTGAATATTTAGAAGATAACGTGACAGGCGAGACGGAAGGTTCAATCAAGACGGAATGTCCAACAAACCTGGAACGTTATACGAGACGGAAATTCTACCAAGCCTGAATGTCCAACGAGTCTGAATGCCCAAATACAAACCTTTGTCTGAATAGAACATTCCACTGGTTGAATATGGCAAAACCACCTCATTTATGTCGGCACAAAATGCCGAGAAGTATGCAGTGCTTCTCGTGGTTGCAATGCTCCCCAGAAAAACTTTGCAGTGTTTTTTTGTTAGTACAAATAGGCACAAAGTACGTCTTGATAATGAACGAAAAAATTGTCAAGGTGCAGGCGAGCCGTTGTATGTTGATCATGATGTAAAATCCTAAAAATTGGAAAGCAACTTGAAACGAAAAATAGCAAGAAGTCACAGAAATAAGGGGACAGACAAATGTCTCAAGCACAGCTAACAAATTTTATTCCGTCCACAGCTTTTATAACCACCTCCCAAGGTCACCGCCAATGCCCACCGATACGCTTCACCCCTTCCAGTACAACCACACACAAGACATTCTATACCCCAGGAGTTCATTGTGCTCTGTAAAGACGTTCTGAACAAAATACAAAAGAACAACAGCAAACGTCCAAAACCCAATTCAGAACCTCACGCTTCATACAATGTCCTCTTGAAAAATATAGAAGTCATTCCGAACAAAACGCACGCAAAAAACAAAACAAGTACAGCGTGAGAAAATTATACATTCACATTTTGAGAAACATTTTGGACTGTTTTCCTAGCTGCATTGAAGCTTGACTGACGCAATTTTCCGACGTATTTATTCTAATCGTTTCTTTCACTACACGTTTCACCTCATTAGATTTTCTGCATAGCACTTCTGTTCCTGACCAGTCAACCGCACAATTGTTGCATTCCTGAATATGTGTAGCCAATTCCGAATTTTAAACTTTGTTTTTCACGTTCCGTTTGTGCTCAGTTAGTCTATCATTGATACATCTTGAAGTCTGACCTACAGACTTGAAACCACAGGCCAACGGTATCTCGTATGCTACGCCTTTTTCGCCACATACTGATTTTTAGCGATGCTCTTTTTGACATCCTCTATGTTCGTTTTGAAAAGGTGTCAATCCGCTTAACTTGAAGTCCGTAGTGGAAACGGTGTCGACACCAAACTGTTTGGCACACGCCTTCAAGTTGTGTGATATGTCATGAAAGTATGCTATAACAGCTCTCCGGTTTCCTGATTCCTGCTTTTTCTTCACTCCTTTGATCTGTATAGACATGTTGTTTTCTAGTGAATGCTTCTTGATACCCCGCATCTTCTAGTCTCCTCCACTGTCTCTGTTCTGCTTGATTCATGTAATGGGTGCACGACCTATCCAGCGCATTTTTAACTAGAGACTTGACCACTCCGGCCTTGACGGTCTTTGAATGACAGCTATGTTTGGAAAGGACCTGGCTTTTGCGTTATCTTCCCGTACTCCCAGCACAACCTATCCATAACATGAACGCGTATATCTAAGAACTGTAGCATTCCTTCTTCAGGTCTTTCCACAGCGAACTGTAGTTCCGGCGCCATCGATCTTACCAAAGTTTCTAGAGATTCTGATAAACCGTCCTTGAACGTGCAACTGATGATGTCATCAACATACCTTTAGTGACAAACACTACATCTGGTGCCATTTCATTTACTTTGTCCTACACTACTCTGTCCAAGGTGTTGAGGTAAATTTCAACTAATACGGGCGCGACCGAGGAGCCTATATATACGGCTTCTTTTTGCTCATATTTTTACCTTCCAATTCTGAAACAGTCGACTGCAGATACAGATCCAATAACATAAGAAAGCCTTCTACCGACATTCCTGACTGAAATTGAAACTTGATTAAATTCCACTCCAGAGACTCCCTAATCACGTGTCAGGAACTTATGTACACGTGTCAGGAACATTAAAAAATTACCTACTATATATAAAGAGTCTCGGTGATGGGCTAATTACTTATTCAACCCCGCGGCCGAAGGCCTCTACACTCCGCCTTGTCACCGCAGCATCTGACACGTGACACTGAGGAGAGCGACTGGGTTGCCCGACCACCCTTTCCCTCTCGCCGTCGCCTCCAAAGTCTGTCGCCTGCGCGCTAGAACCGGCTCCTTACGGCGTAGCGGACAGCGCTGGACGCTTTTCCAAACATCTACTTCCACATGCCTTCATTCAGGTTCTTGCCCGCCTTTTCCCCACGCAAGAAGTCCCACTTTTAGGAAAACCCCAATACCCTCGCCACTTGTCCCCAGTGTCGAACAACGCTGACGCAAAAAAAAGAACACGCTGTTACCGTGCATTCATAAAATGAAAGTAACGCAAAAGCAACGTGCGTTACTTTTAACGGTAACGGTAACACATTCCTTTTATTCTTACGTGGCGTAGGTCGGTAAGCGTTCCTTTATATTTCAAGTAACAATTAACGTATATTGTAACGTTTTTTCTTTTTGTAATGCCTACAACACTGTTTTCCACAGCGAAGCAGCCGTTCTATAAACTAGTCGAGGCGCTTATGATGTCAGCCAGTTTTGGACCACGTTACAAGTCACAGCTTACGTTTTAGACGCTGGACTACGGTAAGGCTGTCACGTGACCTCGCGCATATCCAAAGACAGTACCGGAGTAGCCGTACTTACGTTATCTTACCGTTTGGGACATAACAGGATTGCGCTACAATACTTTACTTCCTAAAAAAATCAGCAGAACCCATCCTTTGGGAATGATTATCTACGTTAATGCGAATAGCATCAGACGGTGCGGAGTTATGCGCGTTCGTCAGGTGGCCGGCACACTCTAGATACGCCAGCCCACTCTTGAGGCGATTCTGAATTTGTTGACACTTTCACAGCCCTGCGCACGATCTCCGCAGCCCAGCACGTGCGTTTGTGTCACCTAGGAAGGCGAGCAAAGCACGCGCCATACGCACAAACACTCAAAATGGTACCGACCAGACTTTCTGGCGTCTCAGCTAGTCTCAACCAACGGTACTCTAAACGGTTGTTTATATCTTTACTATAGGACGCGCTTTACAGCGCTGTCACAGCTACCGGTGCGCGCGCGTTCCATGCACGAGGGCTCATTCCGCTCTCGTGAGGCTGAGCACGGCCGCTAGCTCACCCTCTCCCGAGCGCGGGAGAGGGTGAGCTAGCGGCCGTGCTCAGCCTCACGAGAGCGGAATAGCCCTCGTGCATGGAACGCGCGCGCACCGGTAGCTGTGACAGCGCTGTAAAGCGCGTCCTATGGTAAAGATATAAACAACCGTTTAGAGTGCGTTGATTGACTGCCTTCATAGCTCTGTGGTTAGCGCGTCTGCCTGCTGATCAAAGGGTCAACGGTTCGAATCCCAGCCGGCGCCGGTCTTTGTTATTTATTTATCGACCCGCGGCGTAAGAGGTTAGATAGCCAGGTAGATAGATAGATAGATGCATACATAGACGAAAAGTGCGCTGAAGTATCCAAAGAATGCTATTCACATTAATATTCGCAATAATACTGATATCCAAACTCTCCAAAGTATTGCAAAAGTAAAGTTTGTTAGATTTGTAAAGCAACGGTAGCGGCATTTTGTTACATTTGAAGGACGATGAGGAATTTCAGTAACACGTAATGTTTAGTGGAATGAAGTAGGAACGCTTAATTGCTACTTATTTCCGGTAACGGGCAAACAATTGGTCGGTACCGTCGGATTGTTTACTTGTGTTTCTTCAGTGGCAATTTTATCTGCCGTCATATCTGTCCCGTGTTTAGAGACTTGGCAGACCTACTACCTCCCATCGCCTGTAACCTTCTGGAAATTGGGTGTTCTCTCTTTTGGGAAGGAGGCTGCGTCGTTCTGCCTCAGCTTATTCGGCACGCTCTTTCGAGTCTGCGATCTGTTTCTTGGTCCAATAAAGAAACTGAACAAAAGTTTCCGTGGCGGCAGAACGTGCCACTCCATTACCTTTTATCCCTTCGTGGCCGAAAATTCGTCCTTCGTTCTTCGTGCATTCTTGGATCTTGCACGCCTTGGATGCATCTGATTGTTTTGGCCATACGGCTTCCAGTCTTGCTCACCCTGCATGTCTTTGGCCACTTTTTGTGAGCGTTGCCAGTCGGTAGAGTTCCAGACCAGCTTTGAGTTAGTTGTCGTGCTTCTTTTCAGTGCTTCAATGTCGTCTATTGCGAGCGCCACTAGCTCTACCTTCTCTTAGGGTCTTCCCTTCTCTGAGAATTTTAGCGTTCGATCACGTCCTTCGCCGTGCAGCCTCGCACGCTGCAGTTGATTGGTTTTTCGTCTTCGTTGCGTCCATTTATAGGATTGGATTCGTGTTGTCTCCTCGCCTCTTCACTTCGTGCCCATACGACGTGCCATATTGCCGCTTGTTTGTCTGCTGCTTTCTTGAATTCTTGCAATAGGTGAGTGGTTTCTGATCGTTACATCCTTCCATGGTGGGTCTTTCATGGAATTGGGCCACTGTTGCTGTTCAACCTGTCCAAGTAATTCGAGTATTGCCCTCCCTTGCTGTCTGTTTACGAGCCTTTGGTATCGTACGATCGTCCGTACTTCCGTTCTGGGCGATGTCCCATACAAAAATGTCCTATGGTCGGCTATAGAAAATTCTTTGTATGGTCGGCTTTAGCTATTTGGCCCAATTAGCTAAAGAATTTTCTATGGCTGTCTTTAGCATTTTTTATGGTCGCCTTTATGGGCCTCTTTAGCTTTGTCTATGGCCCTATCGCTGTCCAGCCATAGCGCTCTTTAGCTTTTCTAATGGTTGGCTAAAGACTTCTCTATGGCTTACCCTATGGCTCTCTTTAGCCAGCAAACTCTAAAAAAAAATTTACTTCAAGTTCTCCCGACTGTGTTGAACGCTACATGGTAGATATACATACATCTCTGAACACACAGAATACACAGAACACAAGCAGAACACTACCACACACAACAGCAACAACGCAGCGACACCGGACCCCCACCCCTCTACATATGCTATGTTCGCACTAGCTGTATATATGGCAGTCTAATTTTTGAATCCGACTTTGCCGGTGACCCATCATTTGTCGCAAAAACACGGAGAGGCGGAGCAAATATTACTCGTACTTAATACATTATTTGAATTGTCTCTTGGAATAGCCCCCATCTCTTAATTCAACACCCTGAGCAATGGAAATGTAGATCATTAGGCTAATTAACTAAAATGTATTAATTATCTTTTTAATATAGTTTGATGAATCGTGTTGACAATGAAGTGTTGAAATGCAGTACACTGGTGGTGAACATTGCAATCAAGCTATTGCTTGATTGCAGTGTAATCTATTTTCAGTTTTGGTGGGGTAATAATTAATTTTAATTGTTGCACAAGTATTTCAATGGATTCTTCAAGCAAACAATATTACTGGTTTTCAAGACTCGTTGCAACAGCAGAGAACATAACTTGGCTCATGCTTTGTCACCGGTATTACAGAAATTTAGTATTGCTTTAATTTTCTAACCTGGAGCGCTTTTCCTATAAAAAGTAGGTGCCGGGAGTGATAAAGACCCACGAACCGTGACTTGGGTATCACAGCAGACGACTAAAATGAGACTGTCTTCGGTGATATAATGCGACCGCTTGAAAACATCAAGTTGCCCAAGTCAGAAAGTTCAAAAGCCCGTGTTGAGAGTTTTAGTAGATCGTTTAGCAGACCGCCGCTGCCGCCGCGAGCATGGAGGAGGAATTTTTAGACTCGTTTGCCATAAAATTTTCAGTGGACGGGTAAAGAAAAGTTATTGGTTCCCAGTCTTTAGACTCGGGGCCATAAAATCTTCTATAGGCGGGTAAAGAAAATTTATTGCTTCCCTGTCTTTAGACTCAGGGCCATAGAATTTTCTATAGGCGGGTAAATACAATTTATTAATCCACAAACTTTAGACTCGTGGCCATAGAATTTTCTATAAGCGGGTAAAGAAAATTTATTGGTTCCCAGTCTTTAGACACAGGACCATAGATTTTTCTATAGCTGGCTGTAGCTGTATTTATGGATTTCTATGGCCGACCATAGAAGGCCATAGGGGTTGATAGCCTGCCATAGAATTTTCCATAGACGACCATAGACCATTTTTGTATGGGGTTGCTCATGCCCAATATTTTATGAGAGTATTGCAATTGCGTCATCTTTGGTAGCTCAGTTGCGACTGTCATGGCAGCTTGGTTGAGGCTTTTGTGATTTTTCCACTGTGCCTTGGCGAGGTTCAATGGACTGCATTCAAATATGGCGTGAGTGACCAGGAGCGCATTCCATGCCTTCGACGTCCGGCGTTGTGTGTCTGATGAGCTGTCTTTCTTTCGCAGGCATAAAGTATTTTTACTTTTTCTTTCGAATTTCGCGTTTAGTATTTTGATTCCTAGGCCAGTTTGCTTGTGAATTTAAGTATTTCTCCCGTCGGTTATAATAGCCACAAATGGAATTTTAAGGTCATGTGACCGGCTAAGTAAGGAGAAAATACCTAGCGTTCAGCCAATTCCACTCAACAGACGTAGGCATTGCTTGTCATTTTCTTTAAATGTCGCGTAGCTCAGCCTTCCCCCAAATAACTTTACATGCGATTTGTAAAGTAGAAGAAGGGGGATCGGAGGCCTAGTGGGCTAGCGCACACCAGTTCGGAGCACGTGGAGCGAAAGCTCGCGCTGCAGAACCCAAGGAACCTGGGTTCAATCCCCACCCCTGCCCGTTTCGATCTAAATTAGCATTGTACCGGCGTGCGGTCGTGTATCACTACCGCGTGGTGCACGCTAAAGACCCCAGGCTAACGGTTGTACTGCACTGGCTAAATTTCTCATCTACAGCTGGGAGACTGGTAGCCCGTTGAGGCAGACCAAGTTCTAGGCTGTACACGCAACCAATTTTTTTTTTGGAGGAACCAGATTGCAATTATTTTTACTTACATTTCAAGCCCGTTGACTTTCTTTCTGCGCGCAACATCGGACTTGAATAAACGAAGCTATGACAGAATCACGCCAGCAATTTGCATGGAACGCTAAAACATTTAGTTTCTTGTCTCCACGGAGTCGGTCACGTGACCCTAAAATCCCCCTTTCGGGTATTTTAACCACCGGGAGAGGTGGTCGCATTCACCAGCAAACCGGCCTTGGTCATCTTTGTATTCGATGGTAGTCTAGTTGGAGTCCAAACATACCCGCCGCACCTTCTTTAGGTATTTTTGGTCAAGCTTAGCACTACGTGGGTGCTCCGGAAAAGCGCCATTCCCACAAACTGGATAATCTCCGAAAGTCCTCCTCATCTTTTCGTGCTCTCCCACAAGGCCGCTTTAGTCCAAAACGTGACGTCACTGAGATAGAAGCAGAAGCCTGCACCTCCTACGCATTTTAGACTTGCTGGTAGCCCGGCCGTGACCATGTTGACCGAGGTTACGCTTATGGCTGCTCCTTAATTCTGGTGCGCGCTCTTTTTATTTTTTTATTTTATAATTTTTAGGGCCTTTGCGTTGATGTCGCAATCTTCTATTTTGTTCAGTACCAAGCTGTTCAGTGTACTTCTTCAAAGACTTTCTTCAAGCCAGGGTTGGGCAGTATCGCGATACATATGTATCGCGATAGTACTTTAGAAATACTTTTAGTATTTTTATTACTCTTTCACGAGGCAATCTTTCAATCAGTATTTGTATTTTAGTATCGGAATACATTGTTGATGTATTCCTTGTATCGCGATACAATCTCGGTCCAATGCATCTCGTTACAACGTTCGAAAAATCAGTGACCCGAAGCGAAAGCTCAAGATATATTGTTTTCTTTCTTCTTTCATGTTTCAGAGTAGTAGAAGGAACAGTAAATGGCACCTCGAGGCTTTGTTATCAAGCAATCCAAGGTTTGTTTCAAACATTTGGGCCCCGACATTGGTGACTCCCTTCCCTATTTTCCACAAAGAACTTATGTCTTCCGGTATGCTTCACTTGCGCAACTATTTTTGTAGAATCAAATCGTCGAAGGCACAATGAGCATGAGCTTCACAACTGTTCATTGCACTCCCAGCACCACTTACTAGGGCGAGCTAAACGTTTGGCCTTCAGATGGCCAGATGAAATAACATCATTTTATTTCAAGGCAACGTGTTGAAATGACTCCACTTCATCAAGGTACCGACATGAAACTAATATTCCGTTCACCTCTAAGCTGACAGTTCAGTGAAAGCTACGCGCTCGTTGGACCAGTCATACGTGATTTCATTGCCACGTGATGACGCTTCTACCCATACCCACGCGCAGAGTGCGGGGTCAGGTGATGAGAAAGGACGCGGCTGATTGGTACGGTAAGAGCGTAGCTTCCACAGCACTGTCAGCTAAGGGGTGAACAGAGTGTAGAGGATGGTGGACCAATCGGGGATATGTCGGTAGATATAAAACGATGTTTGAGGAGAATAACATAGAGGACGAAACCCGGACGACACGTTTTCCAACTGGCAGCATACATTTATGGCAGCATACATGTGTCGTCCGGTTTTCGTCCTCTGTGTTATTCTCCTCAAACACCGTAACTTAACCAGCACGCTCCATTTCCACGAGTATAAAACGAATTTAGAGGTTTATGTGATTTTGCTTCGAAGGCGTAAAATATATCTAACGGAGAACTGCACTGCATTCTCGATGGAAAATATTTCCAACCAAGAAAAGATTCGCTTAATTCTCACAACTTTATATTCAGAAAAGAAAAAAAAAAACGGTTCTACGCGAAATTAATTTCGGGCTAAAGAACATCCAAGTTCAACTCTAATCTCTTTAATCTTTATCTCAGGCTAGTTTAAGCTTTTTGTTTTCACTTGAGGACTATTCTTTCTCTTTTGGAAGTACAAACCCTGTCAACGTAGCTTACATATTACAACCTCCAAGCGAGGTCTTCTTATACATAGAAAACCGCAAAAACAATTATTCGCATGGTTTAGAACATTCTCAATGTGAAAGCGCTCTTCGTCGTTTTAATATAAACCCGTGTTCGTTGACACCTGTGGAACGCTTAATCTCGTTCGCCAGCATGACTCTCTGCCCAAAGCGGCAGCGGCTCACCGCCGAGCTATTTAAAAAGTTATTTCTCAGTAAATGTAGTCGAGTGTAGCAGCAAAGTCGTATGTTTACTTTTGTTTTGTATTGCTTCCATACGAAACGTTGTAGGAAATATGTAGGAAAAAAGTTGTTTCGCGTTTCTTTAGACGCTTTAAATTGTGCCGGTAATACAAAAGTTCACATCACAAAAGGGTTTTTGTTTTTTTTAAGAAAAATTTGTCAAAGAATGCTTTTGCCGAGGCTTACTGCCTGGTCAAAATGTATTCCTGTATTTGTATTTTCAAATACTTTTCTATTTTTCAAATGTATTTCTGATGCATATAGCAATACTTTTGTTCGGATGTATTTTAGTATCAGGATTTTAGTTGTCTTCGTCGTGCATATATATATATATATATATACAAGTATTATTTTATTTTCAAAAAACAATTCAGAGTATCTCTGCCCCACCCTGCTTCGTGCCTAGTGCAACCGCCAGTCTTAAGGTATTGATTGATATGCGGAGCGCAAGTTCGTCTGTCCTTGAACAGGGGTTGCGACGATGTCAGAACGCCAAGCTCTTATTGGCTGCTTGAAAACAAAATAGGGGGTAGACCAATCAGAGACTCGGCGTCGTACTGGCGTCACCGCAACCTTTGCGTACGAAGCAGACAGGGTGTAGATGGACAGGTGGGGAAACGAGAGCCAAATGAGCGACCCGATTGCGTACCCCCCGGGTTTCTCTTTTCTTGTGGCGCCATCTATGTGGAGCACCGCGAACTCTCTACTCCGGGTGGGCGACCAAGTGGGGCGACCGGTGGCGACCGGGTAAACTGACGGATATTTTTTTCTTGTCGCCGCAGCGCCATCTGTCGCAAATCGAGGGTACCCGCAAGCATGACGAGTACACAATCCGGTCACGGCGCTGCGGTAGGCCTCTATGGGCCGTTTCCCCACCTGTCTATCTTACACCCTGGAAGCAGACGACTTGACCTCCACCGCATAGTGTCTTCCATGATGTCCCTGCATGGTAGCAAACTGTTTTGCCTCGGGTCCAGGCGGCTGCACGTTTCCAGGTTACTATTGTATTTTCTATAATATTGCCATTTATTTTTTTTTCTCGCGATTTTGAGCATTTTAAAGGTGAGTGATATGGATCTTTCCTGCCTTCGGGATCGGAACTACGCACGAGATTTCCAGCTGTCTGGAAGCATCGCCGTCGTCCAGACCTTGTTTAACAAACCAGTCTAGTAGCCCTTTTTTTTTTGCATTTTTGGCAGATTTTGTATTACCGTGAACCTAATGCCCTCTGGTCCTGGGACGCTTCATAGCTTGGCCAAGCATATCGGTGGCAGAAATAATCTTATACGGCTCGTTGATCACCCGAGGTCTCAGAGGTCTGCTCTTCTAGCCTTCTTTCCTGGTACATCAAGTTTCCCGTTATGGATTGGAGGGGTTGTCTTGAGTTGGGAGGGGGAAGAGAGCACCACTAGGTCCTTGGAGAGCTCGTTTATATATATATATATATATATATATATATATATATATGCGAGGCGCAGCGCTACGCTCTCCGCTTTCGCGGACGTTTTTTGTTTCATTTTCGTTCACTGTCTATACGTTTATTGTATATTTATTTGTTTTTGCCTTTTTATCATCAAGCGCAGACCGCATCTCTAATTTAAATGAGTCGCCATTATCTTTGCTGGCGCTGTCTTTAGAGTTTTTTCGTACGGCTTTTGACCTTGACCATTGCTTTGTTCAGTTTGATTTCGCATCAGAGTGACCTTAGCTATCCTGAATATTTTTAGCTCCTGCATGTTGGCTTACGCACAGTTCCAGGAGACGCATGTCTAGTGTCGGTGCATTCGCGTTTGACTCCAGTGTTTGTCCTTTCCTGCTTGAGCGATGTTCTGATCTGCTCGTGTGTAGCGCCTAGATCCAACTTCGCCATTTTCTTTTTTTTTCAGGCGTTTCTTAGAAGTTGTTACAGCGAATAAGTATTTTGCGTCTCTGTATGTTCCTACGAAATAGCTAAGTTCGTTTCGGCAAGATATGGTATTTGCCTGACAATTTAGGGACCTCAAATCTCCCGAAATCGAGTTCTAACCAAAGTTGGTAGTCTTTGGCCAGGGTCTGGGATTTCGGCCCTGAATTGCCAAACAGGTGCCAGAGCCAGGCTTCACTGTCTGGTCGACCGGTTCGCACGTGGCTTTTTTGGACCTCAGTTCAGGGAAATGCTAATCTTGGGCTTTACTTTTGCTTTTCGGTTTTCATAGCAGAAAACGCCGTACGCTGCCGCCGTGTGCCGGACGGCTCAGACGCGACTAGACGCACCAGACGTTGTGACAGGGGACCATTAGGTTTTTGAACGTGTTTAGCCACGTGTTCAGCCGAGCAGCCAAGCCAATCCAGTAATAATGGGCCGGGCCACCATTCTGTGGGAGGGGCCGATAGAACAGGTGATGAACACCAACCTGAATTGCGCCAAACGTCGTAAATATTACGCAAAATCGTTATTCTAGGAAAATCTACAAAAACATTTTACGTTTCCAATCTGGCCTTTTAATTTTTTTTCTTCAGTTCAACCTTTCTTTAAAGGCGTAAAATATTTGAGTGGGTGGGTAGAGCGGTCCTTGGTGTCATAAGTAATACGTTGCATGGAAACTTAAAACGCGGAAAGTTAGTCCGCCTGAAGGTGCGCCCGATGTCTCCAACGTACGAAGGTTATTCAAACATTTCCCGTGTTTGTCCCCTTGTCGACCGTCGTCTCCGGTTTACAATTATGCCTCATCCCTGCTCTCGTTATCTCAAAGCTTCTGTTGGCCGCACTAGTATATTGACGTGTTACGTTAATGAACGTGTTATGGCCCTGCAGTTGTTACTGCGGTACGAGGAACAATGGTTTCCCTACCTGTGATTTGCGCGAAGGTGAAGCAGTGTGTATTGATTCGTGAGGCAGCCACGGCGGGAGCGTGGCTGGGCCTCAGCATCGCGTGTTCTCTGCGTGTACTCTTTGTTGCCCTTTGGTTGCCGTGGTCCCCTTTGCGTTTTGATGCGCCGAAGGAGCTTTTCAGAAGGCTTGCTCGACGTACATTTATCTTTACCTTTTGCACGGTATGCGAAACAAAAAGTATTTTGTCGCAAGAAAGTGTGCTTGAATGAATACAGGGGTTCTAGGAAGAACGTACAAGTGTCAGCCATGAGGATGTAGCCTGACGCCCGTCCACGTCCACGAACGACTGCACTAATTTTGTCGGATACACGAGTGACAGTAGGTAATGTGGCAGATTATTTGAAAATAACCTAGAGCTCTGCCTATGCGTGACGAACAAGGGTTTTGAGAAGCCGAAACAAAAATTGTAGAGCCCATCCACTTCACGTTAAGATGAAAGACCAGCGAAGATGTTATCTTTACGACAACTTTACGATTTACATCACACATTACGACAACTCTACGATTTACATCACACAACTATACATCTATATGATTTACATATGATTGCAATGAAGACACGTACACAACTTCCTTGTTTGTCTTTATTTAATTCTTAGCGACTAAAGTGAGCATTGCCTTGTGGTCACTATGGCAAACCGCCATTGGTTGTATTACAGCGATTGAATGGCGGTTTACGTTACAGCGAATTGCTATATTGATTGAATAAAGACACGTACATACATAAAGGTGATGAGCTCTTTTAATACGCGACATTGTAAGTTCTAAACACAATTTTTTTAGATACCCCTCGAGAAGTCTTTTTTTTTTGTTTTTTTTTTTCGATTGAATTCAAGTCTTTTTATTAGCATCGCGGAAGCGAAAGAAAAG
Organism: Ixodes ricinus; assembly: GCA_037355805.1. Classification (NCBI taxonomy): domain Eukaryota; kingdom Metazoa; phylum Arthropoda; class Arachnida; order Ixodida; family Ixodidae; genus Ixodes; species Ixodes ricinus. Next base: position 9,719 of record JAZHYW010042220.1, on the reverse strand, counting down.
AAGGTTAGATCGGCGGGTTCTGCCCTCGGCCTCGTCACAGCGCACTCTTAGCTGAGATAAGTCGGTGACCGCAGATGATAAACAAGGGATCAGGACCTCACTATCTTATAATGCTAAGGAAGGCTGACTCACGCGGGTTGCCCTCTCTTTATTTATACTTGCCACGACCAATCGGAACAAAGGAGCGCCGATTAAACGAGAGTTTTTTTGTTAACATCCATGGAGGCATATTTTTGCAGATCCTAGTACACAAAGCTTCGCTGTAAAAAAGGGGAAGGGGGACGGGAAGTGCGAATCATTTTAGGCACACTCGTAGGCGAGTGAATTCGCCAGTGCAGAACGACCGCTAGAATAGGGTCATTAGGTGCATCACGCAGTAGAGATGGAAGATATCACGCCGAGTACAACACTGATCCAAATAGAAATGGACAGGGTTGGGAAATGAACTCAGAACTCGTTCGTTTTACAGAGTGTGGATTTTGCTTTACGACCTCCGAAATAGGCGATAGTTTATCTTGCCGGCCTTACCTTGCATGGCCTGAATACATTTTCTAGAAGCAAATGGGCTGTTAAGAAGTTCGTACCATTTTGAATGGAATCGAGCTAAATCAAGGGCAAATACACCCCCGTTTATTATATGAAAAGTACGCACGTGTGATGGCCTCTAAAGACGAGTTCGGGAGAACATGTTTGGTAAAAAGGGTATAGATCAATTTAATAGGGAGTATTCATTGGCGGCCATATCTGTGTGAGCGGTTGCTGAGCGCGTGCTGACGGCGAGCTTCCACAGTTCATTCGCTATGTGCATTCCGCACCATCAAGAGTATCAATCTTAGCCGCATAGTCATGTGAGCTCGTTCTGAGCATACGCTCTAAGCATCGCCCTCAAGTATGGCGTACAGTGAATAACCCTTAGGTTCTGGCGGGAACCGTTCTCAGCGTCGGTGCGTATAAAGCGTGCTTCGGTCTTTTCTTTTTCTTGTGTTTAAACTGCGTTGAGTGCAACATTTTGAGACTGCAGGCGTCTCTACTGTATTCGATTTTTCTGACACCGCGGGTGGTGGCAGGGGCGAATATTGGTTATCTCCGACCAGAGGAGGTCATCTCTAAAATCAGGGTTTTGTGCGCGTAGCCCGCCCCAGTGGCTTGAGGCAAAGCGCCGCCCTGCGGATCACCAGGTGGAGGGTTCGAATCTGAATCGAGTTGCCTGCACTTTGAGAATGCTTATTGCGGAGAAACCGCCACCTAACCGAAATTTCAGTTGCACGTCAAAAGGTCCCAGGGCTGTCAATATCAAACCCCATTGTCGGAAGCTATTTGTTAGTTTGGCATGTAAAATTCCCAAATTTACCTTTAGGGTTTTCTGCGCGTTTTTGTTTTTTTAATCATTACTCCGCCTATGAATAGCGTAAAGCAGAATTCAGTTTCTTGTAATATACCAAGTGTGTTTAAGTCACAGGTTTGAGGCAACGTGCCACAAATCTCTAACTGAAATAGTGCGCCAACGCAAAAGTGGCGGACCACTTGAACATCGAATTATTTGTTTAGACGCAAGATCTAGGGAAATAATACCACGCGCATTGCCGAGCGAGCACGTGCGTGGCCGAATGATTACCGTACTGGGTTGTCGCGCGGTAGGCTCCAGGTTCGATTCCAGGGAGCGGACTCCTCTTTTATTTCACTGTTTCAACTTGACATTCTCGTAAATTCGAGAGCCTTGTCGTCTGATCGAGTAACGAATGTTCTACGCCGAACGTTCAGAAAAAACCCACTCGTGGTACATAAAATGCTCCGCGTGGCGGTCCGGAGTCAGTCTCACTCTTTTTTCTGCGCTCGATCGTGAAACTCCGCCGACCTGCGACGCCACCTCTTTGCATTTTTGTTTTCGGCACCAGTTCGTAAAACAAACGTTTAGTTTCTGTTCATTCGTCGCCTCATCATCTGTCATTCATGACAATATGGAAGAACGCAGATGCTGCTCTTGCCTGACGAGGCCCTGCTATCGGTTCACAAACAAAAAATACAGTTTTTCAGTGTCACTTAAGTCATCAAAGGGTGATGACGTGCCCAGCGACGAATGTGCAAATATGTTAAGTAATATGTTCATTGAAGCGTTTTCAAAATTTGAGTAATATTGATAACCCTTTAATGAATTGTGCCCAGTCAACTACCAATGAATGCTATTTCCGTCGATCCTGTTGATATAACTAAGATTATTGATGGATCAAAAGTTGTCTTCTTAATCGTGCGTAGATTAAATTAACTCCAAGTTTCTTGAAAATACTAAAATGTACTCCTCCTTAATTCTTACTAAATTTTTTGAACAGTCACTCCGAGAAGGTGTTTTACCCTCTGATTGTAGAGCAGGTAAGGTCGTTTCAATTCCAAAAGGTGGCGATAAACATTCTCCCAACAACTACCGTCCCATCTCATTAACCAGCATCCCATGTTAACTTCTCGAGCACATTATCTATTCCCAACTCGTGAGCTTCTTAGAGTCGAATAATTTCTTCAGCACAGCACAACACGGATTTAGTAGATCACTCTCATGTAACACTCAGCTTCTAACGTTCACCCATAACATTCATTCTATCGTTGACCGAGGCTCCCAGGTAGACTTTATTTTCCTAGACTTCGCCAAAGCACTCCATAAGGCGTGTCACGAGCTTTTGCTACTAAAGTTAAGTATAAACACAAAATCGACCGTAACGTTGTCGCATAAATCCAATCTTTTTTTACTAACCGTTCGCAATGTGTTAGCCAATATTAGCACGTTTCCACTCGTGGTAGCTAATTCTGGCTTTTCTCAGGAGTAAGTCTTAGGCACCTTACTCATTTTAATTCATATTAACGACTTGCGAATTAAAATGTCTTCGTCTATCTGTCTTTGTGCCGATTATTGTGTAATTTACCTTGAAATTCAAGACATTTCTTATTCGCTTGCACTTCAATCCGATATTAACTCTGTCTCTCGTTGGTGTAAGTCGGGGCTAATGACTATCTAAACTTTATTACCTTGAAGGCAACACTTCGGAGCAAGTATCATCTTATAAATACCTCGGTGTTCACTTAATTTCTAACCTTTCATGGAAACTCCACATTCAGCATATCACTTCCCGTGGTAACTGCATGTTGGTTTACATCAAACGTAAGCTTTCATCGGCACCCGTTTCACTTAACTTGGCTTTCTTTAAAACATTAATCAGGTCAAAGCAGAAATATGCAGCCTCTATCTGGGATCCGTGTCACGATACCCTCGTCATGGCATTAGAGTCTCTCCATAAGCGCTCAGCTCGGTTTATCCTATCGAACTATCATCGTACTGCTAGTGTCACATCGATGAACCTTGGTTTATCTTTACCATCTTTTTCTCTGTGCCTTAAAATGTACTGTTTATGTTTATTTCACAAATTTTAATTTCATCATCCCATCTTGCACGATCAAATGATAACTCTGCCCTTTTACATTTCGTCCCGTGTTGATCATCAGCATAAAGTTGGAGCCCGAGGTCACTAACACCTGCATTTCACTCCTCATTTCTTCCTCGCACAGCGGAAGAATGGAACCTCTCCAGGTTTTTATTGCTACCATAACTGACCTAATTTATTACAAAATGCTATCACTAACCATTTTTTTTCAAACATCCACGACCTGTTTGATTGTTTGTTTGTTATATTATTACTATCGCTAATTTATTGCAGTTTTTCCTTCACTTTTTTTTTGTACCTGCTCTCCACCTTTATCATCACTTCGGTACCTGAGGGTATGTTCATTAAATAAATAACAAAATAAAGAAATAAATACTCCGCCCTCTAGCAATGCACATGGCCAACGCTTAATAAAGTACACTGGTACAATATTTTGGAACTCATTAATCCCGACCATGAACGAAAGTTAATCATTTGTACTAACTAAAAAAAATATTTAGGAATCTTTTGAACCGTGAATTTTTTTAATTGAATTTTATTTGTACGGCACTGGTATTCGTGCTTAGTAAAACCAGCATCCCTTATTTATGTATCCAGCTATATGGATCTAGGAGTCGCCACAGTGGCTAAGTATCCAGATGAAATAGGCTGCGCTTTTGATGATTACTGAAGATTATTAAAAATTAACTAATTGATTGATCAGCGCGCAGCAACAGAGCAACACAATAAAAAAAGAAAATAGCAACAATAAATTCAGAAAAAGGTAACAAGATAAATCGTAACCAGCACGCAGCTACATTTTATGAACAATAGTTACCTCAAGAGTTGAACTGGTTCATGTGAAAAATTTAAGTACAGCGTACGTCCCTCAAATAAAAAAAAATCAGCAGAACCCATCCTTTGGGAATGATTATCTACGTTAATGCGAATAGCATCAAACGGTGCGGAGTTATGCGCGTTCGTCAGGTGGCCGGCACACTCTAGATACGCCAGCCCACTCTTGAGGCGATTCTAAATTTGTTGACACTTTCACAGCCCTGCGCACGATCTCCGCAGCCCAGCACGTGCGTTTGTGTCACTTAGGAAGGCGAGCAAAGCACGCGCCATACGCACAAACACTCAAAATGGTACCGACCAGACTTTCTGGCGTCTCAGCTAGTCTCAACCAACGGTACTCTAAACGGTTGTTTATATCTTTACCATAGGACGCGCTTTACAGCGCTGTCACAGCTACCGGTGCGCGCGCGTTCCATGCACGAGGGCTCATTCCGCTCTCGTGAGGCTGAGCACGGCCGCTACATCACCCTCTCCCGAGCGCGGGAGAGGGTGAGCTAGAGGCCGTGCTCAGCACGTGAGCTGAGCCCTCGTGCATGGAACGCGCGCGCACCGGTAGCTGTGACAGCGCTGCAAAGCGCGTCCTATGGTAAAGATATAAACAACTGTTTAGAGTGCGTTGAATGACTGCCTTCATAGCTCTGATTCCATTTTCGAACGCCGAAGCGAGCGAACGTGGCAATCATGAGCTCCCGCGGAGCGGCTTCAGCGGCCCAAGAGGGCCGCGGTAACAGGAACTCGGAGACGACTAACCAGGAGTATCAAGTAATTCTGCCACCGCTACCATCAGGTACAACTGTTTTGCATACTGTTTTTTTGCATGGAGACGCACGGGTTAGGCCATATCGTCTCGAGCACTTTCGTGACGAGCTGGTTCGCCAAGGGCTTTTCGCCGATGTGGTCGCCTTGGGGGCGTACCAGTACAACCATGTGTGGGCCGTGACCTTTAAGAGCCAAGAGGGCAAGAAGAAGATCCTCGCTGCCGGTGACCTCACAGTCAAGGACAGTCGTTGTGTCGTGATCGACCCGTGCAACCAAGACACACGTCTTAAGCTGCACTGGGTGCTCCACTTCGTCCACGACGACGAGGTACGGGCCGCTTTAGCGCCTTACGGCAAAGTGATGGAAATCACCCGAGACAAGTGGCGTCTCCAAGGATGCCAGGACAAGGTGTCGACTACCCGTTCGGTGACACTCAGGCTGAGGGCGGGTGGCACGGCAAACGACTTGCCGCATCAGCTGCGCGTCGCTGGAGACCTGGCTCTCGTCGTGGTTCCAGGCAGGGCGCCGCTCTGCCTTCGGTGCCGCCGCACAGGTCATATAAGGCGAGAATGTAGAGTGCCGCGCTGTGCGTCATGCGGTCGCTTCGGCCATGACGAAGGCGAGTGCGTTAGGACATACGCGAGTGTCGCTGAGACTGTGAGAGGTAACGACCCGTCGGAACATCTCATGGATGCGGCTGACGTCGAAGAAGTCGCCGGAGGAGGGGCGGACGAACCACCAAGTGAGGCGACGCCCGCCTTGCCCGACCTTGCTGATGGCAATGGAGGCAGCGACAGTAAAGAAGAGGGGAGTCCTGCAGTCAAGGTGTTACCTTCGAGCAGTGCCAACGTGGGCCAAGCCGTCGACGAGGCAGATGATGCGCCGGCAGGGACTGAGCCAGGAGAAGTGATGGACACCACAGGCGCAGTCACCAAGCGACCCCGCGAGGACAAAGCGGAGGGGAGCAGAACACCGGTGACGCCAGTACCGAGGAGCCGCCACCAAAAACGACTCAAAGCCGATGGATGAGCTTGAAACCGAAGCCCATCATACTACAGAGCAGGAGGCCACTTGCAACGCCACCCTCATAAAGATGAGGGACCGGGCTCAGAGCGGCAATTCCAGAGAGGAGGTCGGCGCGGCTACAACGGGTCAAGGCAGAGCAACCAACCGTTGAAGCCGTCCAAACTATGTCTGGGGACGGTGGGTGTACGGTCTTCACTCTGAGTACATGTCTAAGCGCTAGGGGTTAAGCCTGATTTAGACGAGATGGCAGTCACCCTCGAATCTGCTCTTCGCGTAGCCACGCTAAACGTACGAGGCCTAGCAGCACGGAGGAGGCAGTACCAACTTAGCCGATTACTACTCGAAAATGATATTGATATCATCGCAATACAAGAAACAAAAGTCGAAAGCGATGAGCAGACAGACCGAATGGTAGAGCCGTTCAGAGCCCGGTTCAATGTGTGTGTTTGTCATTCTGTAGGTTTTTCTGGGGGCTGCGCTCTTTTGCTTCGTAATACTATTGGTATTGTAGAGGAAAAAGTTTTTGTAGGCGAAATGGGTCGCCTGGTGGGTTGTGATTTTTCTTTCTCCGGTAGACAATGGCGGGTGATCTGCGTATACGCGCCAAACAAAGAAGGGGAGCGCAGAGTGTTTTTTGAACGAATTGAAGGGTTATTGAATTGTCAACGTTTAGTTATTTTGCTAGGGGACTTCAACTGTGTGTGTACAGCCGAGGACAGAGTCCAGAATTTGCCGGTTCGAGATCAGAGCGCTTTGTTTCTAAATAATATGGTGCAAGAACTAAATTTGGAGGATGTGGGGGCATCTTTTCAACTGGGTATTTTCCCCGGTTTACGCACTTTCAACGCCAAAGCCATGCGAGACTCGATAGATCATATGTTTCAGCGAGCCTTGTGCCACTCTGTCGGAAATACGACGTCGAGCATGTGTCTTTTAGTGACCATAGTCTAGTTATGTTTACACTTGGGGTAAAACAAGCAAAGTCGCGCTTTAACTGGAAACTTTGGAAATTTAACGATAAACTTATCAAAGATGAAACTTTCATGAGCGGCGTGAAAGACGGTTTAGAAAAATTGCTAGCGGCGGAGGCAAACTTTGTGAGAATGTGGGAACAGTTTAAGAACGAAGTCAAAGTTAACGCAATTGAAAGATCTTGCATAGCACGTTATAACGAAAAGCAGAGGGAGAGGGATATGCATAACCGACTCGATTATTTGTTAGGTGTGGAGAGCGCACAACCTGGCAGCTTTACCAAAGAAATACGCGAAGTGAAAAGCCAGTTAGAGCTTATCGACACTGAAAAATATAGAGGAGCCATGATAAGGGCGCGTGCGGAACGAGTGTGGGCGGGTGAGATTCCAACAAAGCGTTCTCTCGGGGAGGAAAAAAGATATGCAAAAAAAAATGAAATACATGAAATTCAGTACGGAAACGTGATCACCCGCGATAAAGCATTAATTGAGCGCGCCTTTTTTGAGCATTATCAAAACCTTTTGGGAGTTGAAAGAGATGTTGGAGGAGGATTCGAAACAGGGATTTTGCCACTTATGCCAAGGTTGAATGAAGAAGTTAAAGCAGGCCTTGAGGTACCGATTAGTGCGCGAGAAATAGAGAAAGCAATCGACGAATTGCAGCTTGGTAAGTCTCCCGGACCCGACGGTTTGAGTGCAGCCTTTTATAAGGCTTTCAAAAGCGAAGTGGCAGAGGTGTTGTGTCGCGTGATAACCGAGTCGTACAAGGAGAAAGAACTTCCTCTTTCTTTTCAAAAAACGCATATTGTTTTGATTCCTAAAAGTGACGATCCAGTTAAATTGTTGTCCGTAGGGTCCTATCGTCCAATCAGCTTAGCGAACGTAGATTATAAGATATTCATGAAGGTTTTAGCAAGGAGACTACAAAACGTAATAAAAGTAATTGTAGGGCCGCACCAAACTTGCGGCATCAAGGGCCGGACCATCACCACCAATATTCACGTAGCAAGGAGTATTTTAGAATGCTGTGATGAAACAGGAGACCGAGTTGCAATGTTGCAGCTTGATTTAGAAAAGGCTTTTGATCGCGTTGTGCATAAAGTTCTCTTTAGCATTTTGGAACATATCGACGTGGGCGCTGTACTATTAGACGGGGTTAAAATGGCTTATAAAAAATGTTGTACGAATATAATTGTAAATAAGAACCTTAGTGAGTGCTTCCAGGTACGGTCCTCCGTGAGGCAAGGGTGTCCGCTATCGCCCTTGTTGTTCGCCATTTATTTAGAGCCTTTTTGTTTAAAGCTTCTTAATAATGAAAAAATAAGAGGATTTGGACTAATGGCAAACGAAGTCAAAGTTCTCTCGTACGCGGACGACGTAGCAGTTTTTTGTCACGACGTGGAAAGCGTCAGTGAAGTTGTCAAAGAGGCCTTAGCGTACTGTAAGCTGTCGGGCAGTGCTATAAACTGGGGCAAATGTCTGGGTATCTGGCACGGAAGTTGGGAAAACGTACCTGCTACTTTTGAAAACATCCAGTGGACTTGCTCACCAGCTAAGTACCTCGGAGTGCCACTAGAGCACTACCGAGACACTGCGAATTACTGGAAGGAAGAAATCGAACAGGCCCGAGCAAAAACATTAAAGTGGGGGGAACCAACCTGTCAATGTTTAGCCGTTCAACAGTTTGTAATATGTTTATTGTTGCAAAAATTTGGTACGTCCTCCAGGCGATGTGGATGTCGAGGATCAACATCCAGAAGATGCATAGAGTGTTTGCGGTCTTTGTATGGGGCTCGGGATGGGAACGCATGAGCCGTACAAATTTGTTTCGTGCCGTCCAAAGTGGCGGACTGGGTTTACCCCACTTGTTCCTCCGTCAGGTGGTATCCAGATTTGTTTTTCTAAGGGATCAGAAGAACCCTTTTTTGCGAACTGTACTTCAGGTTGCACTGCGAAACGCACTGCCTGAATTTATTGTCTCTTCTGCTGATGTAAGGTTTTCAAGAGTTCGTGGTTTTTTGTACGAAGTGGTGCAAGCCTTCCGGTTTTTGAAAGTGCGATTCTCTATGGAATACCTAAGTGTGGTTTCAAGAAAGCGTTTGTATAAAGACTTAAGAGATGTAGTGTTTCCGGTACCCTTGTATCGCTCTCTGTTCGCTGAAGACAAGGGAAAAGATGTTTTAAAAAGAGTTAAAAAGATGCCGGTACGACCTTCTGTCAAGTCATTCTTTTTAAACTCCATAGTAATACACTCCCTGTGAAACCCTGGCTGCAAGAAAAAGGCCTTTTTGTGCCCTGGTCAATTGATTGCTTGTTATGTAAAAAGCCAGAAACTATAGACCACATATTTCTAGATTGCTGGGACGCAGTATTTCATTGGGACATTCTACAGCGTACTTTGAAAAAATGTTTGCCAATAACACCTCACGGAATACGTTTCCTCACGACAGATAACGAGGAGGACGTGCCTTATGACACGTTTATGGTGCTGAGTCTCCACAGTATGTGGAAGTCTAGGATGGCTGTTCGAAATGCCGATTTGGTCGCTCGACCGGTTAGAGACTACTTTATTGAGAGCATGTGTTATTTAAGAGAAGTTATAAAGTTGCAGAGTGAACCGCCGGAATGGCTGCCTGTACTAGACAATCTTGTTAATTTGAAACCATTTTAGGGCCTGATGTGTAGTGATTGAATGTAT